>JANQAP020000167.1:263654-293792 GCA_026874005.2 Erythroxylum coriaceum
TTTTTATCCTTCACGACCATTCACCATACTGCCCTCATAATTTCTCAGAAATAACAGTTCTGTACGCCATTAACCATGTCCCCGTCTTACTGGTGTTTGTGCTCGAATTCGAAACATTCACATTATTTGCGATATAAAAGATAAGTTATTTCATTCAAAAATAAATTATTGTATTTCAAAATTTTCTGAAAAAATTTTGACTCTTAAAAATTCCTGACAGAGAATAGACGCGCCAAAGAGAGTAAGCTTTTCATTACATTTTTATTATGTAATAATATTTTTTGAAAATTATTATGGAATAATATTAATAAACAAATTATTATTTTTCAATTTTGATTAACATATTGAATACTTAATTTGACTTTTTTTTATAACTAATCACAATCAATAACTCAACCCTGGACTCTAAATTTACTAATCACAATTAATAACTCAACCCTGGACTCTAAATTTAGGATATTGATATAATAAAAAAATTAACTAACACTAATGTTGCGATAAAACATAAAAACTCAATCACTGAAACTAAAGAGCCAACATCTACTTGCAGGGAATGATATGAAAAAAATAATTATTAATTATTAGTAATAAAAAATCAACTACAACAATATCTAATTTGAATCCTACGTGAACTGCAGAGTTTAGAGAAGTTCAGTAATATGCAGCCTCATCTATATGTAACAAAATATAAATAAATATGTATAAATAAACATATAAAAATATGTATTGGAAAATACAAAATATGGTAAAGATTAACAATGCGAGATAAATAAGTAAATAAATATTAAAAATAAGAAAAAAGAAACTAAGTACAAAAATAAATCATACCAAGTATTACAAAAAAGTAATTATACTAAATAAGAAATTACATAAGTTAAATAACTAAGAGAGAAGTAGAATGTAATTAAAATATTAAGGTTATCTATAAAACGATAGACTCGTAGGAATATATTTATAAGATTTAAGAAAATAATAAAGGCCTCTGTATATAAGATTCTTTATCCTTATCTTAGTATGTTAAAGTGTCCTATTACAGGTCATGTTCACTCTTGAGCCTTTTTTTTTTCTTATTGCATTCTTTAAATATTATTTTATCATATCTTCTCATTTAAACATTAAGATGTCACTTTTTAACATGTCCATCATACTACCTAAATCTTCTCTTTTAAGTTATCATTAATTCTAGTTATCTTTAATTTAGCTCTTATCAATACATTATTGACATATTTTTTAGTAAACTTACCTATCTGGCAGAGCATTATTATCTCTGCAACCATTTACGTAAGAATATGCATTTATTTAATTGGTCAACACTTTACCCCCATATAGCATAATTGGCTTAATCTCTAAACTATAGAAAATAAAAAATCAATTATATTATAAAATTAAACAAAAATTTAATTTATGAATAATAAAATAATAACAAATCTTTATAATTTTCTTAGTAAAGATAATAAAAAAATAATTATTAAATATGTATAAATAATAATCAATAAATTATCTTTACTTATTAATATTATTCAATCAATTAATAAATATGTAATAAAAATAATAAATATAAAGAATTACTAGAAATAATGCACGGCCCCTCCAGTAGTGTTTTTTTACATAACATTGCTCAATTATGGTAGTTATTAGAAAAGTGTCTAATGGATCGAATCTGATATTTAATGCCAATATGTATCCAAGATGGGTATAAAAAGAAACAAAGGGGCGAAAGAGAGGACAACAAAAGGTTAATAAAGAAGAAGGGAAGAGAGGTAAGAGGCACAACTTTCACTGCTTTTCATGTATTTGACCCTTCCAGTCAGTCACCCTCTGCCCTGCCTTAACCGGTGAAAAGCCAAGGCCCCATTTCTATATTACTACTATCCTGCACAGATAGTTGCCCATTTCTACAGATACAAAAAGGAATTATAGATATAGAACCGAGGATCATATCACAGACATAGAGACATAGAAAAAGGTCTAACGAGACAAATCTCGTGCAATACTGCAAGTTAATTCAAACCTTTTTCCTTTTTCCTCAAAATCTGACATCAACTAAATTCCATTAATCACCCATCTTTTCTTTTTTTCTCGTCACTATAAGCTGCTGTACACTTTCTTATTCCAAGAAATCATTCCCTCACCATTTCGAATCATCTCTCCGGGAAGTAATTCCCCTGTTCCCTATACCCTATCTGTCAAATCTTCACAAATTCAAAAACAAAAGCTCTAAATTGCTAATAATTAATTAAAAAAAACTGAAGAATCCCAATTCTATCCCCATCCCCGTTGATGAATATACAGGTGTACCCCCCCTTCCGCCTTTCCCAAAGATATGGCCATCTTCAAAATTCAGCCATCATTCAGAAACATACCCTAAAAAACACTTGGCTGATATCTCCGACCACCACCAGCTGTCTCTCCAAGACCAGAAATCTTTTGAACCAGGAACGACTTAGTTCCTCGGCATGACTAATCTCAGATACGAGCTATATAATCACATTTTGATGCAACAGTGTGGAATTCAGTATCACTACCACCTGTCTTCTATAAATATTCTTCCGATGAAATCACGGAACCTTTTAGAGTAGAGTTTTGGGTCCACAGCGGAGATGGAGGTAGGATCAACTTGTAAGGATTTGTATGCATGCTCCAATTTCTTGCTGATATCATAGTCCTGTAAGATATCGATGATTCCAAAATAAAGGACTACTTCATAGACATCACCAGAAGGGGTCAAGTAGCTATACTGATCAAAGTCACTTCTCCTCACAATCCTCTCTGCTCTTGCTGGCATATTTGAGCCTAACCTTATCAGAGGCTTCCTGTGAGAAAAAAAAGATGGAAGGAACCAAGCAAGCAAATATTTAGCAAACGATGTCCTCATCTTTGGAAAGACTACAACATTGTGAAAGCATTGTTTTTAAGATACATTTCTATCATTCAAGATAGGCACCAACCTAGGAAGCAGGGTAAAAAGAACTTGATCAAAGAACTAAAATAACCTAGCTGGCAACGATCAAACCAAGAATGAGAGTAAAGCCAGGTCTTGTTATCATCAACAAAAACTGTCGCCTACAGACCTAACCCAACCATAGATAATAAAAAGCCAACGCCACCAGTCATTCCATTGGACATGATCATAATCAATAACAGAATTATTGGTATTCAGTTGGTCAAACAAATCCCTGGGTCAAATTATCCATACAGCAGTATTAACTGAAAAGATGAGAACATACTGGCCAGCTTGAACTCTATCCATGTCTTGTAACTCTGCCTCAAGGAAACGAAATCCCCGCATAAATTTCTCACTTTGATATGAGTCCTTTTTCCCTGCAGAAAGGCAAAAATGTTATCAGCTTGCATGCCATAGAGACTAATCTAGAAACTGATACAAATCTGAAAATCCTTTTTATGATGATATAGGGTGACCTACCAGTCCGCAAAAGGAACGGTGACAACCCCATTTTATCACAATTATTGTCATCACGGAAGTGGAGACCAACCAAGAGACTGTAATCCATGATTCTCTCAGCTTCCAAAAATTCACAATCTCGATCAATTTGCCTGCCCCATTCATTATAGATGTTACATCATATTTCTGAGCAAAAAAACTGAATTTCCAGCCAGATAGAAGTCATACAGCACAAGCATACAAGATTCCTATAAGCTTACTTGATGAGCTCTTGATACCAATTTTTTTGGAGACGAAACACAAAATTCAGATCCAGGTCCTTGAGAGTAGTGGTTTCATCAATCTCACCCTCAAGCTTATCTGTGGTACGGCCATATGAGGATCCTTTTAGGTCAAATCTTCTGTGCATTCTGTAGTCTGAGCAGAACAAATTGCCCATAACAACGAAGCGTGTCTGGTTCCAAGAACACGAGCTATGGTCAGAAAAGGGAGGAAGTCCAACCCTTGGAGAAGCATGCTGAATTAACCTCACACATACCTTCTGTCCACCAATGGGTTTAACACAATGTACGCCAAAAAATTTTGTCACAAGGGAGTTTTCATAACGACGAACATGTTGGTAATAACTTGGAAGCATCTTAAGGAGCACCTAAACATAGATACAAAGACTTCAGAACCAACATTTCTGCCAACTTATGACTTGAAAGCAGTAACTAAAAGTAGAGTGGAAGCCAAGCAACAGCAATTAACCAACTGCTAATAATCCCAAGAATTTCAAATTGAAAACAATTTACTAGTCATGCATTTGGGCGACTAACCTTGACTTCTGATTTCTTCACTGTTTTGATCATGAATCTATCATCCTGAGTAAGATAAAAGAAACTTCCACTCTTCCCTGGGGAAGAAAGCTCTCTGAGGGCATCATTCCCACAAATAGCTAGCATGTAATCAGCTGTGTCTACTTGGAATAGGTCCCTCAAATTCCTAATATGTTATAGAGAAAGGAAACAACAAAGAATATCATCACACCACCTTTCGATTAAAGATAAAGACTCAACACGGAAAGTTTAACAATGCAACACCGAGACAGTACTGACAAACCAAATGCTCACCCATAAACCATTTACACTGAACACGAAGAAAACCATATCCAGAAGAATAAATTCGTACTGTCATCATAGTAACTTACAATCCAAAAGGTGAATCAAACAAATTCCTGGAAGGCAGTACCTGAATACCATGGGACAGTAATCCTTCCACCGAAATTCCACTGACTGATGAGGAGGCGTAATCTTCGATCCTTCAGGCGGAAACCTGGTCCAGAACTTCTCCTTGGGATCAAAATCACTCGGTTTCAGTTCTCTAGTAATCTGGGCAAGCTTACCAACAGAGTACCTAGATTGTCACATAACACAGAATTAGAAAACAGATCCTAAAACAACACAGAGCCATACAAAAAGGAGAACTAAAAGATAAACGCAAACCACCTTATGCCCAATTGCAAATTAAGCATCAAAATGTAATTCTTGTGCCCTTTAGAAATAGTCTGTCCAGGCTTCTTCACTTCCCCACCATTAAAACAACAAGGCCCCCTTCTAAACTGCTTAATCCCGTCTCGATTCAACCCTTCTCTATAAATCTTCGAAGCCTCCACAGTATCAATTATATCACATGTAATATCCCCAGCCTCACCATCACTCTCCCATATACAAATCCTCGGGAAACTAATATTACTCCCTCTCGCCGTATCAACCGAAGACCTCTTCCTCTGCGCCCCAGCCGAGGAAACCAAATCACTTTCCTTACCCTTCAAACAATGCTCTTTCCCATTACCAGGATAAAAGGTTCCATTCCATTTCTGGGTTTTCACATCCTTGCTATTATTCCAACTCCCAATATAAAAACTTCCGTCAGGCCATGTAAAAACCCCATCCCCTTTTGGCACTCCATTTTCCCATTGTCCGTCATACCGATTCCCATTAGTCCATATCAAAGCCCCTCTACCCGATATCACGCTGTTTTTCCACTCTCCAACGTACTCATTTCCACTCTTCCAAACATATCTCCCCTGTCCATCTTGAAGATTCTTCTTCCAATACCCTTCGTACATGTCTCCATTAGCGTAATGCTTTTGCCCGTACCCGTGTTTGCGATCAGAGCTCCATGAACCCCGGTAAGTGTCCCCGTCGGGTCCAATAAAAGTACCGATTCCTTCCATATGACCTGACTTAAATTCCCCTTCAAATGTCGCGCCGGACGGCCACGAGAACCTCCCTTTCCCCGACGCCTTCCCTCTCCTCCACTCCCCCTCGTACATGCAACCGTCCGTCCACAGATACTTTCCTGATCCGTGAGGCGCGTTGCTTGAGAGAGGCCCGATGTAGAGATCCCCGTTTGGAAGAAGCTTCTCTACGGAGGTGGTTCTGCTGCAGACTATTACAGGGTGGCGGTTTTCGTCAAAGCTGCCGACAGCGATGGTGGTTGTCGGAGTTACTCGCCGGTGTGCGGAAGATGATCGGGTCCGGTTAACGACTATGGGTTGCGGAGGCAACTGAGCGGGCACTGGTGACGGTTGTTTTGCGATCTCTTTCTCTTTAGTCGTCGCTAAAACCACTACCTCGCTGTTGTCTAGCTTATCATCTTCTCCGGACCTCTTCTTCTTGGTGCAGGAAACGACATCGTTTGGCTCATCTAGGAGCATTTTTTTCTCATACAGACCCAGCTCTGTCTTCTCTCTCGATCTCCGTCCCGTCTCCTCCTTTTTATCAGTTTCGAAAGCTTCGGCCAGCGGCCGCAGAGAGGAGCATTCCCGGCGAGCGTTAATAGTCTTTCGACACTCTAAGCTGGCGAAATTTCCTTGTGGTTTCTCTCTAACATCACTTTCTCTTTAGCAGGGGGGCTTTGTGTTTGAAGAAATAGGTAAGAATCCTACAATACACAACATAAAAAGCACAGCATACATACAGAGAGACGGACAGGAATAAATAAATAAACAAAATAACCTAATCCTGAGAACAGAAGAGAAAAGTAATAAAAGTAAAAAATTGTAAAGTAAAAGAAAGAGTGAGGGATGAGAGTGAGCCGTGAGCCGTGAGCGTCGGCTTTTGCCTCACTACGTTACGATTTTTTAAAATTAAATAAAATTTATTTTCTTATGAATGTTTCTTAGGGATTTACATTTGCCCGAATTACATTATAAACTAGTGATCGATGGATGACGGTATTGCCTAGGATCTCTGAAAAAAAGGGGCAGGTACTTGCTCGATGTAATTTTGTTTTCGCGCTTCGTTGGAATCTCTTCTTCTCTCGGTATAAATGTAATGCTTTGTCCTTTTGATTGCCATTCACATTCACTAGTTGTGCCTGCCTGGTCTCAATATTCTCCCCAACAGTGGAAAGCTTAATTAATCATCTTAGTTGAACAAATCAACATAATAATACCATTATTATTCCCTGTTTGGTTGCGATGCTTTAAATAATCGTATCTTTGATTAGCAGCGAGAAAGAGAGGGAACGACATCCTTATTTGTAAACAAATGCTCCTCAGAATCCGAATCACATAACCGAATGTAATTCTTGCCAGCGTATACACAGACACCAAAAAACTCAAAGTAGACACAGTTTCTGTAACTTATTGTGTATACAAAGGAACTTGCGCTTTGAGTGACCCTGACCCACTTGGATTAATTGCCAACCAAAATCTCTAAATATGATTTATTGATTTTACAGGGACTCAAATTTAAGACATCGTTCTCAATCCTCC
This sequence comes from Erythroxylum coriaceum, assembly GCA_026874005.2. NCBI lineage: Eukaryota > Viridiplantae > Streptophyta > Magnoliopsida > Malpighiales > Erythroxylaceae > Erythroxylum > Erythroxylum coriaceum. The sequence goes on from JANQAP020000167.1 coordinate 270,821, forward strand.
CTGTAGTGTAGTATATTGCTTGGACAATGCTTTCAATCCTCCAAAGTTAGTTCTGTTATGAATGGACGAAACAATCAGTAAATTGCCTAAAAGCTATACATAATTAGAATTGCTTACTCGAATCAGAAATAAATCACATGAATTAACAGCCACTACCCACTACTGAGCAATAGAAATTCGGTAAGAGTGAAGCATAAGGAGAAATTGTTATTGACAAATATCCTATGTTGCTAATTGTAAAGGGATGATAAATAAGTCCCAGAACTGGAGAGATCGACCTCAGCATAGAGACCGATAAACTTTAGTATTTTACACAAGTTTTACTGGATTTTGAAAGTAATTAAAGTTGTTAAGCAGTGCTTGAGAGAAAAGAAAATATTAAAAGGACTAATCATAATCACAAGTAATATATGAAAGCAAGTAGTTAGACATTGAGTGCATTTACTTTGCCCGAAGCATTTTCTCATTGAATTAAATAGAATAGCAAAGAAGAGAGAGAGAGAGAGAGCATTCACACATGTAGGCATGAAATAGTGCACGAGAGAATCGCGCAAGACAACACAGTAACTCGAATCAGAACATTCACAGGTTGCTTATCTTTCTTTTGACCTTTGCCTTTTTCTTCTACGACAAGGAAATTGAATGAAATAACAAAATAAACATGAAACATCATGTGCAATGTGCAATGTGCCCGTGTAGGGTACAGGCCTTGGCTTGACTATAGCTTCTATTGGTCTCGCAACGCATGAGTCTTCATAAATTCCAAATTGAATTCGGCTGTTATCCTTTCGTGACCCCTCCAATTAATTAAGGTCTTTGGGGCACAAAGCCAATCAATGAATACCCGAGCCGACCTTTCCTTCCAGCAACCCCTCCTCGATCATTTTCCACCAGCTCAGCGAGCCACCTTTGGTTTCTTCTTTAAATTCCCCATTATCATATTAATTAGATCTTAACGTCAAATTTTATTAAGTAATCAAGGTCCTCCTATATTTAAATAATAATATACACATTCTCCAGAGTCGATTTCTTATTCCTCTGCCTCGTTAATTACGATCCAAGTGTTTGTGATAATTTTGTCTACTTGCTTCTTTCTTGACAATGCTGGCATCTACAAGGCTTTAAAAATCCAAATTTATGAAATTTGGATAAACATTTTATGTTACATAAATACCAAAATATAAGTTTGTTGTTGTCAGTGTTCGACACGTAGAACAATTAAATAAGGCAAAGACGTGTGACGAGAGATAGGACTAAAAAGGACAATATCAAATATTGGCATGTATTGGTACACAATAGTGGATGTCCGCAACTAAATTATCGAACAATTACTTAGGCAAATGTCATGAATTTAATCTCTGTTCACTTTTGTTTCTAAGAGAATACCAAAGGAAAAAAGTAATGATGTACACACAGGACCGATCTGTCCTAAAGTCCTTCTTGCCCATTTAGGTACAGTTATCACTATCACGTGGCGATCGTTGCTTTTTGTAGTAAACTATGCATATGCTAATTTATATGTACTATTAGCTATTTCCCCATCCTTAAATGGTCTTGATGGACACTTATCCTTTTCTATTAAGTTAACACGCCCGCGGAATGGTTTTATGGATTTGCTTCCTACATTAGATTTAGGTCCAAATCACATTGAGGATAAAACAAATTTTTTTCTCAATTCCTACATCTAGTTTTTGTATAAAAAATATTCCTCTTCTTATAATCACTTGTGATATTCTAAAATTATGCCACTTTTTTTTCTTAGAGTAGATACTGATTGGTGTTAAGAAAAAATAAAAACAAAAAATACACAGGATTTAAGTGGTTCGGCCAATGTGACCTACATCCACCGACAAGAGAAGAGTAATCTTATTCCATCAGAAAGAACTGTTACAAGTGATAAAACCCAAGAACCAAATACATCATATATATACCTAACCGGTTCAGGTAACTCTAAAAAATACACAAACTAGGTTGGGTCCATACCACCCTCTGATCTCTTTTTTTTCTCCATTCGGGTCGAGCTCCCAAATATTCGGTTCGAGTCATGATTCGTTTACAGTTCACCAAAAATTCAAGGCACTCAACAATTCTCCACCTTGACTTAAATTCTCTCAAATCACTAGACAACAAGAACAAACTCCTCCTTGTTATTCATGCCCCGTAGGGCCACAAGCTGTGTGAACATTCACCAAGTCCAAGCTATGCTTGAACTTCTCAGTAGGTAATGACTTAGTCAACATATCTGCTGGATTCTCTTCCGTTGCTATTTTCTCAATGAACATCCTTTTCCTCTGTCCATCTCGTATAAAGTTCAGCCTGACATCAATATGTTTTGATCTCTCATGATAAATAGGATTCTTGGTCAATTTCAATGGACTATCACATTAAATGATAGGTCTTTCAACATTCAATCCCAGACTATCAATAAGACCATGCAACCATATACCTTCTTTAATCCCCTCTGTCAATGACATGTATTCCGTTGCAATGGTAGACAAGACAACGGTAGATTGTAGTGTTGCCTTCCAACTAATAACACATCCATACAAAATAAAGATATAGCATGTTAGGGATCTTCTCTTCACAAGATCTCCGGCACAGTCAAAGTCAATATAGCCAACCAAACCACCAATATCTTTATTAGCTTCATAAGCCAAATAGATATTGCTCGTTTCTCTCAAATATCGCATGACCCATTTAACTACTTCATAGTGAGATTTCCCTGGATTACTCATAAACCTGCTTACCACACTAACTGCATGAGCTAGTCAGACCTAGTACATATCATAACATACATCTAACTTCCCACAACATTGGAGTAATGAACTAGTCTCGTGAAATCCTTCTCATCTTTTGTAGTAAGTATTGTATTAGTATCAAGTTTAAAATGTGCTGCCAATGGCTTGGATTTATCCATATGAAAAGACTGCAGTAACCTTTCAATTTATTTCTGCTGAGATATATACAATAAATCTGCCTTCCTATCTCTTTAAATCTCCATGCCCAAAATCTTCTTGACTTCACCTAAATCCTTCATCTCAAACTCACTGCTCAACAATTTTTTAAAAATGTCAATTTCATCTTTACAAACTGTAATCAACATATCATCCACATATAGTAATAATATATATATATATATGTATATAAAATATACGAATCATCTAAAAGCCTCTTAGAGTAGACATAATTATCAAACTGATTGTGCACAAAAACATGAGAAATCATGAATGCTTCAAACCTCTTATACCATTACCTTGGTGACTACTTCAGACCGTATAAGGATTTTTTTCAACAAAAATACGTGCTCCAGTTTCTTACTGTCAAGGAACACCTCTGATTGTTACATATAGATATGTTTTTTTAAGTTTCCATGTAAGAACGCAGTTTTAACATCAAGTTTTTCTAACTCTAGGTTTATTAAAAAAATAAGATTTGTAGTTAAATTAAAGTTAACATTAATTATTTTATCCCCTTTAGGTTGTAACATTATTATACTTGGATGCTAATATAACATTTCATTTATAGTTAATAATATTTCATTATTAATATAGATAAATTTCCTTTTATTTTCTCTTAACATGAAATTCGAAACTATGCTTAGACTAGAATAATGGGCTTTTTTGATGATATACTCATTAAAACTTTCACTATATCTAAGACTAGACTTAGTATTATCAATTCAATTTGATCAAATTTAGGACCAAGCTCCAGCTTTTTTCTTTTAATTTTTTTATTTTTGGGCTCGAATCTCATTTTTAATAAGACAAGAAACAACATTTTTATCTAGCAAAAATGAAGTTATTCATGTACAAAATGTTGGCTATTGAGCAAAACAACATTGTTTCACATAGACACAGACTCCTCTCCTTTGCTCTGACAATCGTGCATGTCATTAACTCACTACTCCTCTCACCTATGCTCGATAGTGACAATAGGCAACATCTCTCCTCCTCTGCCTCCCTCCACTCTTGACCTATCAATTACTTATTGTTGTAGTGCTCCTCGTTTCTACTCACTGAGCTCACCAACCTTTGCTTCTTATCTATCTACTCTTTTGTTCCTTTACTCCTTGCTAGTCACCTTCACAAAATTGATTTGATTACTCCAAGTATGTAAACATACCATCAATTAATCCATTCTTGTTGTTATCTATATCATTCTTTTAATTCCTATTTTTCTGGGTATGTCTTATATGTGTGTCTTCTAACTTATAAAACTTAAAGGTAAAGAAGAAACGAAATTCTATAGTGAATGTTTGAGTACAGCTCATTTAGGGGATCAAATTAAATTGTTCTTGTACAAAACAAAAGATGAATGGGGTATATATTAATTACTGATGAAGATGAACTTAATTTTCAGAATAACTATTTGTGAAGTTTTTGTCTTTAAATGAATTTTTCTTGTGTAATTAACTCTCTGAAAATTGGCATCTTTCCTTTAGAAGTTGAGGTAGTTGACTAAATGTCTCGTTAAGCTTTCTAATTGGAAAAAATTATATATGTGTGTATATGAACATCATAAACTCAGTTTGAAATTTAAATGACAATCATGTATGTATTTGGAAGATAATAGGGCGTTTTGCCTTTAACTTTAAGGAGTGTTGAATATTTGTTGTTATGTCTTAAAAGACATATTAAGACGGAGAGTTAAATATTAGATAATGAGATTTATCGAATATTTAAATATGATAGTATATATAATATTCACTTATAACTTTTGGTGAATTTGATGAACATTCATAATAGTTGTCCAGTAAAATGATGCTAGATACAACATACTTACCAACCTTACTCTATCTTATTTGGATCTCTCATTTTCACCCCTTTTAAAGTCTCCCACTTGAAAACCACAACTTCTAAATTCCTGAAAGAAGGCTTAGTTAGGATTGTTTTAGAGAAATATTAAAAGTTACTATGTATGTGCAATTTAAATTATCATGTTCAAAGCTAACTAATTCCACTCAATTTTTGCAATTGACACATTCACACAATGCACACATCATGAAACAAAATGTTCACACAATGCCAACCTAATCAAAACTAACATAATGAAAATGCAAAATTTACACAAAATTGGTATGTAATTGCATATACATCCCCACACTTGAACAACACATTGTCCCCAATGTAAGAAACAAAATAATACAAAGAAAGATAAATAACAATAAAGAAAAAGTTAGAGCAAGAATGTTTATGGTGATTCAGGCAGTGATGATGTGGATGATGGAATTTTGAAAAACTTTATGCCATAAACATCCATCAAGTCACTCCCTAAAAAATAAACATAAAAAATAAAAATAAAAAAGCATCATCAAAATAAAATTAAAAAAAACCTATCCTAATTCTTGGATTGCCTCCCAAGTAACTCTTGTATAACATCATTAACTTAATGTATTCTGCCTTCTACCTCAACCTGGGTCTATATGAGTGGCTTGCTTCCACTTGTTTCTCTACATGGTAGTTTAGTAGCCCATAAATAAGTCATCAATTGCAAGATAATAAGAAGAAAATAATTGATCAAATAAGAAAACCAAGTAAGTTCAATAATGCATTTTTCAATAACAAACTGTCAATAAAACAAGAAATAATGAAACTCGCTGAATCGTTGATTGAATCTAACAGTTAGTCCTGTAAGAGGTGAACTACTCTTTTTCTTCTGCAATCACCCTCGTCCACTCTTCTTCTTCTTCCGCGTCTTGAACAAAGACTTCGTTATCTTTCTCAACCTCTATTTCCTCTGTCCTATGTTCTTCTTTCTCTTCTTGAATAATAACTTCATTTGTGAATTCAACCTTGTCTCCTCATCATTTTGATGCATTAATGGGCACTAATAACATACTATATCTGGCTCAATATCTTCAGTTGAAGAAATACTCTGTTGGAAGACACAGTGGCTAGCTTCACCATTGGCAAGATCTCCCATTAAAGATTCAGATGAAGTGTAATCATTCAATACCTGAGTGTAAGAGTTCTCTACTCTAAATTATTAGTAGGCTTATATAGTGTATTTTGAGGATAGTTTTGCAAGCAATATGGATACTCCCACATATATCTGGTGCTTGACATTGAAAATTGTAGTGGTTACCCCCAGAAATGTCACAACACAAGATGGATGTTGGTTGTGCTTCAGTGTCATTTAGAAGACTACCCACATTCCTTATTAACAATGCATTGGAAAGTTGCTCCATTTGAACCTCCAAGTTATGAATGGAAGAGGAGTGGTTATTTATTAGTTGATCAAATCTAGCTTCCATCATCCTCTGACTTTCATATTGGCTATAAAACTTGGAGCTTAGCACATACATTAACTTATACAATTTTGACTCCAAAAAGTTTGACTCTAAGGATCCAAGCCTATCATGCTAGAAACTTAGTGGACCTTGTGCTCTCATGTTGTCACTTGCATTATTAATCCATGAATAATTTGGGTGGTACTGCCACCCAAGATTATATGTGTTATATTAATTTCCATCAATGTTATAATGCCTTCACTAAGTTGGAAGAAAAGGTCTGCAATTTGCTCAATCTAAAGTTGTAAGAATTTTCTTTTTATATTTTTTATTCAGGCTCTTGCATTCACACAAGAAAATCATCAAATCCTTAAATCAAAGGAATTCAAATTGTATAATATTTTAAAATAATCCCTGAAAATGGCGCAAAAAACTTGTTGACAAGTTTTATAATATAAAACTTTCAATACTGCAAGTGTACAAATTATAACTTGTAGTATAAAAGGCATCGTTCCCACAAGGACTTGTTAGCCACTTAACAACTTGAATAAAACTTTGTATAAGGTACTAAAGATTTATTTGAATGAAATAAACAATGTAAATTAAAATAATTAATAAAATAAACAAGTAAAGAATTAAGCTGCCAATAAAATAAGTTTGAGACTTGGGAATTATTTTATCATTCTTTTGTTTTCCTTTATCTTGTTTAGTCAATTTATGTTTGATCCTAGATATCCTAAAGTTTTGATTACCCTCTCTCGAGATCTAATCAAGTAACCCTAATTGGATTCAATAATCATATAATTGTAATATCTTAATTCACAAAACTACTCCTAACTTATTCAATTAGATTTAAAGCTAACTTATTCAATTAGATTTGAAGCAATCTTAAGGATAATTAATTTCACAATTAAGATCTCTCTTCAATTGTTAATTAATGTGATAATTGCAGGTCTATTAGACTACCAACTCTCATTACGCACCTTAACACCTATAACTTGATTCACTCTCTCAATTTATTACTAAGTATAAGCATAACAATTATCGCAAACATTCATAAATGTATTAAATTCAACAAGAATAAAGTTTAACAAAACAATTCAAGAATAATCCTTAATATAGATTCAAAAACCCATAATCATTAAACATCATAACAATTCAAATAAACATCCAAGACAATGAAAGAAATAAAGGGAAAAGAAATAAAAACTAGTTGGAGTCTTGACCTAGAAATCTAGAATTCTCTAAAGCTCTTTTGATGTCTCCTCTTGCTTTTCTTTTGATCAGTGGCTGCTACCTTTTCTTATGTTTTTCTTATTATTTCATAGTGCAAAGGCTTCTAAGGTTATTTCTAGGGTTTCTCCACTTAATTGAGTTCCAAAACTAGAATCGAAACTTTATAAGTTGAAAAATCTCGCGAGTTGGAAGGATAGCTTGTCATAATCATGACCTAAAGAGTTTCCCAATCTCTATCACAATCGTATATAGGTCACGATTGTGATAGAAGCTCCATGAACAAAGATAGCTCCTCTTCTTGAAACATATCAAACACTTCTTGAAACATAAAATTAAGATAAAAAACTTATAACACATATGAACATTAACAATAACACAATTTTAAGCGTATACATATGATAATCATCTAAAAAAATACTTAAAAATACACTTAATCACCAAGAAAAACATGAGATATCTACACCTATCATCCAGTCTCTAACGGTATCCACATAACGAGTTGAGAGAACTTTGCAATTGTTGCAAAGATGGTTAGGCAATAAGTGCTAGCTCCCTTAGAATAGGTCATAAGTAGTATCAAAACGTAGCAATTCCTATACAAGATAAATTTGGAAATCTCAAATTAAAGGATCACTTATATAATCACACAATAAGAATTTTTATAAACAGACAAGTAATGTTCCAAATGGATTTCTTATATGAGGTTAGCTCAGTGAACTTTTTCTTTAACAAGAATCCACACATTTTTTTAAGTATCTCCATACTTTAACCTACGAGATCGAGTACTTCCTTTATAAGGAAAAATATAATGTATGTTAGTCTTTTTATGTTATATTATTGTCCAATCTTAATAGAACATTGACTAGGAACAATTTAGGGATAATACATAAATTCAATATGAATCTCTTAATTATAATCTCATCATAATTTCATTTATATTATGTAATCATCCTATAGACTTTATCATATATATTTAAATATCTACAAGATAAAGAATGCTTTTAAATTATTTTACCATTAAACTACAATCAACTTATTAGCTGTAGAGCATAAAACAACATCAATATCAGCTGTTTTTTTATCCTTGAATCCAAGCATACTACCAAAGTACTATCTATAAGTCCTAGGCATTTAGATAACTTAAATTACGCCATATTCTTAGAGCATGTTATATGGCCCAAGCTTTCTTTCCTATCTTAAAGCATCGCTTATCTTTAAACAATTGGAAGCTCTCCTTTTTGTCATTTTTTAGAATTATGTCTTACAAGTTTTCTTTTATTTAAGATGGATTAAGATTATCGAGTCTCTATATTGACTCTATTAAAGTACATTACTCTTTAAAATGCATACTTTAATAGGCTAGTAAACCGTGGGTTAAATGTTTTTAATGATTTTTAAGAATTTTGACTTATCAACATGTCATTATTATGGAGCCCTACATCTCATTTCACATTACTTTTTCTTTTACATTTATATTTATAGTAGTAGAATTTGCTATAAAAGTTGTAAGATGTCCATAACCTTCTTCACCTCGATGTTTATACATGTCATTGTTGGAAGTCAATAATGAAGAAGATGGAAATAAATAGTTTGGTTGATCATAAAGCATCTTATAGTGTAAATGTAACATCTAAATGCCATAAAACCAATCATTTAGCTCATATTAGACAAATGAAACTATCTTTAGAAGTCAACAACCAATATTGATTTAGCTTTAATTTAGTCCTATAATCATGTACGTAATTATATGTAATTATCACCTTAATTTTACTACTTTATTTAGACCCATCCAACACGCATAAATACTCCTATTATATACATGAATATACACAAAAAATATAGAATTCCTTTTATCATTCCTTTTCGACTCTTTGCTTCTATACAGTATTAAAGCCTCCCCTGTAAAAAAGAGTAAAAAATTTTGAGGTTTTCTTTCAACTTTTCTCTTATAGCCTTCTGTCTTCGCATTCTAGGTTTTTAATTTGCTCCAAAAACAATTTGCCATATACCAAATTGTTCCTTTGTTTGTATCACAAACGTACAAAGAACACCACCAGAAACTCCCTCATATACCCTTGGAAGTCATTGTTCCCCAAAAAAACCCTAACTGGAGGTGTTAGAAAGAAGATGACAAATTAAACAATGTCGTTTTGGATCCATTAAATTAACACATTTAGTATAAAATGACAATCACTTTACAACATCCCTTTTTAGCCACATTATCAACCACACAGGTGCCATATCGACAACCACATTAGCGAATAACATCTAGTTAATGCTATGTTAGCATCATAGTTAGCACAATGTCATCATCCTAATTAGTCCTCATTAGTCCATTAGTGCCATATCAATAACTATTTGTTACGTCAACATCATAGTCATCTGCCATGTCACTTTACGTCATTTATCTACATGTTAGATATATCCTTCTTTGGTTTGGTTTGGTCCAGAAAAGGTTGATCAAAATTTTGACTACCCGGAACGACCTCTTCTCCTTTAGTTCCTTTATAAACCAAATTGATTTCTAAGTTTTTTAACATTTTGAATCCTTTTTTAGGTCTAATTGATATAATTTATACTCTACATATAGATTTCTTGCATTTTATTGTCTTTTCTTCATTATGGATACCTCAAAACTCCCTCAACACATTCTAAACCCTATTAATGTTATATTTAATGGATTAAACTATAATTTTTCGGTTGAGAAAATATTTAGTTTTCTTAAAGGGAGGTTCTTACAAATTGTTATTGGAGAAATACTAAAGCCAACCAAGAAGGTAGATGAAGAAGATAAATTTATAGAGTGCCTGATATCTTGGGATGACATGAATCATCAAATCCTGAGGTGGTTTTGAAATACATATGCTAAAGTGATTAAATTTGATTTTTGACACTTTGACATAGCTAAAGAGGTATAAGAACAACATTTGAAGACCCTATATGACCTTGTCCTGCTGCAGCCACCATTTATGCAAATGTTCGCAATTGTCAACATATATGGCATTTATTCATGACTATTTGAGAGGAATTTGAATTCATCTATAGCTCTCTTATCCATCAAGGTTCCTTCCCAACTTGCGACACTATCATCAAAGAATTAATTATAAAAGAGAGTTGACTCAATGAACTCCTTATCGAAAAATCTAGTCTATTTACTGATGTTTCTCTAAATGCTCAGACCTCATTCTCTCAGAGTTCTCAAAATTCAATCAAGAAATTTTATAAAGGATCTTGCCACCACTGTAAAAAGCTTACCCATCACATTTCTAAGTGCAAAAAATAGCTTCATCAGAATTCTGGACAAAGTAATTCTTCTAAGCCCTTTCAACTTCCTTTTACTACTGTTGCTACTACCACAGAGGATCCTATAGAGAGCGCTTCTCCTAAATTATCTTTAAACAAGCTTCATGCTTTGTTTTAGTAACGTCAACCTGATTTTGTTACTAACTCCTCATCCCCCTTGTCTGTCACATCAGATACCTCATCATTATGGTACTTTGATTATGCTTGTTGCAATTATATGATCTCTGATTCTTTTATTCTTGTATCTCCATAAATACCATATGTTCCACATATTGTTCATATTGCTGACAATTTCACTATGCATTTTCAAAATATAGACATTGCTCAATCACCTAAATTAGCTTTGCTTGCCACTTTTTTTTGTTTTTAAAATGTCTTTAAACCTAATTTATGTTGGTTAATAATGAGAACTTGGTATTGACTTACCTTTTTCAAGTTATGGTTGTACTATGTAGGACTTATAGATAGGAGAGATCCTGAGGGTAGGGCATAAGATTGGTAGCTGTTTGAGCTTACTTCCCTATATCTTTCATCCAAAATTGTTACTAGGCTATCACTTCTCATATTTGGCATTCTGGTTTGGTCATATTTCTCCTACTGGATTAGGATTTTTCATTTCTAGTGGATCTTTAGGCTCTGTTAAAATTGAAAACTATGATTGTGTCTCATGTCAAATTTGTAAAAGTAAAGTTTTACCTTTTTCTCTTAATGATTTTATTTTTTAAACACATTTTGATATGATTCATTATGATATTTAGGGTCTTATGATACTATGGGTGATTTAAGATATTATGTAATCTTTTTTGATGATTTTCTCGACATATATGGATTTATATCATATGCTATAGGTCTAATTATTTTTTAGTTACTCTTATTTTGCCAATATGATTCAAACTCAGTTTTTTTGCAAGATTAAAATACTTTGCACTGGTAATTCTATGGAATACATAGATATAAATTTCACCCAATTGTCCAAGTACTTCTTAATAAACACATCCTTGATATTGTTTGAGCCTCTTTATCTTATTTTTGTCCATAAACTTTTACAGAGAAGCAGCTCTTACTACTGTATATATTATATATCATATCTCTTCTTCTGCCATAAATAACATCTCTCCATATGAATGCCTATTTAATCACATTCCTAATTATCAAATTCTCAAGATTTTGGTTGTATTTGTTTTGTTCTCTTACAACCTCACAAATACACAAAACTAGAACCACGAGCATTACTATGTTGTTTCTTAGGATATGGTGTAGACCACAAAGTGTATAAGTGTTAGGATCCTTTGTTATAAAGGCTTCGTATCTCCCTCATATAACTTTCTAGGAATAAAAGATGTTTTTGACTCTTTTATAATTTCAAGTTAGTGACCTCCCACATCAATTCTTCTCTAATCCTACCAGATCTTTTTTTCTTGATATTTCTCTTGCAAGTTCTTCTAGTAGCCCATACAGTTTGACTCTACCTATATTTGATCCCATTGCATCTTCTCCAACTGTGGATTCACCAAATCCTCCCAATGACCATCCCTCATCATAACCTGTCTCTCCATCGCCAATGCTTCATCGTACTGAACATGTAAGTTAACATTATGTCCATTTTCATCATTTCATATTTATTCCACTATTATCTCTCTATATAAACCTCATACATATCGCAAGGCTAGTTCTGACCCTTTATGGCAGCAAGAAATGGCGAAAGACCTACAGGCACTTGCCTGTACAAATACTTGGCAATTGATTGACTTATCTCTAGATAAATCAGTTGTTGGTTACAAATAGGTTTATAAAATCAAGATTCGAGAGGATGCATCAGTAGAAAGATTCAAAGCCTGCCTTGTTGCTAAAGGATTCACTCCGGAATATGACGTTGATTATAAGGAGACTTTAGCTTCTGTACCTCGATTAACCTCAGTTCACAATTTGATTATTATTGCTGCTAGTAAAAGATGGCCACTATTCTAAATGGATGTCAAGAATGTCTTTCTCAATGGAATCTCATAAAAGAAGTGTACATGCATCCTTCTTAGAGGTGTGATCATCCTCCTAATAAGGTTTGTCATCTCTACTAATTCTTGTATGGATTAAAACAAGCTCTTCGAGCCTTATTTGTAAAATTTAGTTCCACCATTGGACATCTTAGGTTCCAGTCTAGCTCTTATGATCATGCCACATTTCTTCTCAAAACAGATCAAGAGTGCATTCTTCTTTAGGGATGGCAATCTTGGCTTTGGTCTGGGTTGGCTGTGCCACAGGCCAATACCCCTTGGCCCAACCCGTGGCCTTACCGGAATTTGCAAAACCGTTTTGTCAAAGTTTTTAAAAAATAATATAAATAGGCCAACCTGGCCCAGCCAGCCTTATGGCCCATTGGGCCATAAGACTGGCCACGAGTCGCCCAGCTCGTTGGTGCCCATTGTCATCCTTATTCTTCTTCTTCTCTATGCGGACGATAAGGTAATAAATGGTGATAATATATAGGGTATCTCTACTCTTATGTCCTTTTTCCATTAGTAGTTTGAGATGAAAGACTTGGGTAACTTAAGCTATTTTTTGGATTTTAACGTATCCTTTGATGACTCTAGATATTACTATCACAAGTAAAAGTAGGTTATTTACCTCATCTCTCGAGTTGACATCTTTGGTTCTAAGACAACTAGCACTCTGTTTGACTCCAACAATAACCTTTTTGCTACTGATGGGAATATACTTGGTGATGGTACATTTTATTGCCAATTAGTTGACAGTATTATCTATCTTATTATCTCTTGTTTAGATAGAGTCCATGTTTTTCACATCACGAGTCAATGAATGTCTACACCATGTACCACTCACTTTTATGTTGTTTTTCGTATATTAAGGTACTTTAGAGGTACTATGTTTTATGGTCTTCATTTTCACTACTCTTCCCTATTGGAGCTATAAGCCTATTCTGATACTGATTGGGTTAGAGACCCAACGAACTGCTGATCTAGTACTGGTTACTTTTTCTTTATGAGGATATCTCTCATTTTATGGTGCAATAAAAAACAAATATTTATCTCCCACTTTAGTACAAAAGTCAAATATAGAGCTCTAGCTGATACTACCTCTGAACTCATATAGTTATGACAACTTCTTCAACATATATGGGTGTATCTTTTTCATCTACAATTCCTTTATACTATGATAACCATAGTTCCATGAAAATTGCTCATAATGATGTCTTTCATGAACGAGTAAACACATCAAGATCGACTATTATTTTATTTGACATCATGTTCTCCACAATGTTCTTATCTCATCACATTCTCTTATTGCAGACATATTCACAAAGTCAAATCCACCTCAGTTCTTTACGAATCTTATTTCCAAACTCAAGCTCTCAACTTCCATGACACCTTGAGTTTGAGAGGAGAGGGGAAGTTAACATATATCTTTAAAAGTCAACAATATTGATTCAACCTTGATTTAGTCCTAAAATTATGTATGTAATTATATGTCATGTATAAATACTCCCATTATATGTATGAATATACACACTGAAATATATAATTCCTTTTATCATTCTTCTTTGCTCTCTATTCTATAAGACAAATGTATTATGTGAACTTGAATAAGTTCTAACAAGGTTAAGATAAGCAAACATTAATTATAGGAAAAGAAACATTAAAAGGGTATACATGAATTTCAATTATCTGCCACGCCCATCTATAAAGTGCATACCTTACTCATAAATGAATAGAGATGAGGAGTTGAAGCATAAGAAAAATAAGCAAGCACTACATTTTTCATCTCTACTAGTTAGGAGTAAGACTGCGTATTACTGGACCTTCCTAGACCCCACGTCTAAGGGAATTTCTACTAAGTGTTTTTTTTTTGTTACATTTTTCATAATAAGTAAGCTCTTAATGTCAAGAACAGAGAAGTCAAAGACAAGTTTGGGAAATTAGTAGCTGGTGAAGCGATAAATCCTAGAGTGAGTAAAGCAGGAGGAGATAAGGGTTATGAAGGTAGTTTTAAGACTTTGCTTAGGTTTTGTGTTTTATTCTTTTCACCTGTGGTCCTCTCCATCAATATGGATTAGTTATGTGGAATCATTTGAAAAAAACAAAATTGAAAGAAGAAAGGAGTGAAAAAAGAAGTTAAAAGGAAAAGAGGAAGAGAGGAAAGAGGTGAGATGAGATAAAGAGAAAAACAATTATTTTTGTGTCTTACATAAATACATATTTAATAAGTATAAAAGCAATTTTAAGACTTTGCTTAGGTTTTGTGTTATTCTTTTCACCCGTGGTCCTTTCCATCAATATGGATTAGTTGGGTGGAATCATTTGACAAAACAAAATTAAAAGAAGAAAGGAGTGAAAAAAGAAGTTAAAAGGAAAAGAGGGAGAGAGGAAAGAGGTGAGAGGAGAGAAAGAGAAAAATAATTATTTTTTTATCTTACATAAATACATATTTAATAAGTAATGTAATAAAAAATGTTCTACATATTTTAAAATGAAAATTTGTTAAAAAATTAAGTTAGAGTTTAAATTAATGTTTATTAAATATTAATTTTAATATAAAAATATTTATATTTAAATTAAATTTATTAAAAATATTAAAATTTTAAAAAATCAAATATAAGCATAAAATAGAATAAAAAAATGAAACAAAGTTTTTGTTTCCAGAGGAAGTGATGGATAAGATGGGTATTTGACAAGAATTGAGTGGGATTAGATTAGACTGTATGGCGGATGAGCAGCAAAAAAGGGAAACGGAAAACAACATATACATATATATAATTAGGTGGCAGTGAAACTGTTCTTGATCTGAAGCCAAAAGTAGTGCTGTGCCTCTCGTGATTGGGCATGAAATCTCTGTTCCGTTTACTCAAATTCTTACCTTGTGCCAATAACCATTATCCACAAAGTTCACAATAGACAAAAGAAAATTTGCGGAAGAGAATTATTAACACCGGGTAGAAATTGAGAAACGGAAATAGAGGATCTGTCGTGCGTGATTGGGTGAATCAATAATGCCACCACCGCTGCTCTGCTCTTGCTATTTGCTACGTTCTTTCAATTTCAAACTCCAAACAACTTCTGAATAAGAAGGGCTTCTATCTTTGAATTCAGAGTATTTTGTGAATATTCACCAGAAACAGTGTTTCTATTAGACAAAGGTAAAAATATGTATAACCTCCTCAAACTTCCTAAATTTTTATTATTGTTATTGTTATGTTCGAAAACAGAACAATTCAAGTGAAGAAATATAACTCAGAGGAGATATATTTTCATCAAGCATGATACTTTATTGAGTTTCTACCAAATTTTGGAAAACAAAAGGTACAACTAATTAAGAACGATCTTGTTCTCCGACGTAAGAGGCCCATGGCTACTCTCTAGTCTTCCATACCTTTTCTTCCCAGGTTTCTTTCTTTCTTAACAAGCATGGAGATTCAATTTCCTATTGTCTTGTGGAAAAACAACCAACAGGGGGAGCTTTCATTCTTTTCCTCCATCCAATTTTCATTAAACGCTGTAGGAATGGAAAGTATAAACTCCACTCTTAGAGTCAAAAGAATCAACGGAACCTGTACAGGGTCAAAAGTAGCCTCCCTATGCTCTTTCTTGGCAGTTGGCAAAGCATGACATTTGGGTGCGGGAAATCCATGAACATTAATGTGTGAGGGATAAAAATAAAACTCAGCAAAGCACGAGAGACGTAACAAAATGAAGATGCTCTTGGGCTGACGAAGTAAGCCTAGTTTGGTTCATTAGAAAGTAGTCCACTTTGGAACCAAAAAAAAAAAAAAAAAGGAAAAACCACCACCAATCAATCAAACACCAATCTAAAACGTTTAGCTCCTCATCTTGCTCTCTGCTTGCTATGTTTGGTGATAGGAATATGGGAAACAATGTGTCATCCATCTGTCTAATCTATCAGGGAAGGGAAAGAAACAGAAACTCTAGTTGCCAGCTGCTATCTTGCTTTTTCAGAATGCAAATCCACAAGACTCAAGAGAGCCTTGACATTGAGAACCTACAAGTGACCTACCTGTTACCTATGTCTTGTAGAGGTATCAAGCGTGCTAATACTATGCATCATCCATATGAAATAATATGGTTACACTTGGGATTCTGGAAGCGACACAGGTTTTTGGGCCTTTTCAAAATGAGAAAAAAGGAGTATTTGAATTTTAAAATAAAATATATTAGATTCTGAAAATTTTAAAGACCCACTAACATTTTGGACCACCCCTTAAAAGGGGCCAGTCCATCCGGCTTGGGTTAACAATAACCCTTACAACTATAACAATATGCTGAACACCATACCTATCAGAGTATTATAACATTCTACTTATGCCAGTTCCAGACCAAACTCATATGACAGGGGTACGGCCCATTATTGTGCAAAGATATCCTATATACCTTTCAGCGTATGAAATTTGTCAAATTAAAAGTTGTGGACATCATCACCTGTTAAAATCAGCATAAAAAACAAAAAACAGAGTTCCATCTTTCGAATAGCCAAACTAACGGTCTAAGGAATATTGTTTTACAGCAAATTAAAATCATGAAATAAGAACTAGTTTACTAAATGATGGCACTGCCTCAGATAAATTATAACAATTGGAGCTGATAACTTGGTAAAAGATGATGACGCCATTACCTCAGACAGAGCAACGTCCGCCACAACCATCCACCTTAAAAATGGATTAAAAAGCGGAAGTTCCAATTGGTTTAAATTCATCATATTACGCTTTTCTAATATTGAACAAAATTTTAATTAAATTGTTTAGATTGTAAATTACGAATTTCCTGCATTGCCTTGGGTCTCCTTGTAACCCAAGTCGTCCCTCTCCCTACCCCAACACGCAACGTGGGTGAATAAACTGCATGAGTTTTTTATTTCGTAGTGTTGTAGTTTGTTGTTAGAGACATAGGTGTATAGATTGCATAAATTTGTTATCTTTTTATGTGGTCATGTCACCTTGTCAACCCTAGTCCTTGTTTGCATTATTTTAAGAAGTGGGCGTAGTCTTTAGACGTGGGTGTAGTACTTATTGCATTATTTTATTGTCAAAGTTTTCTATTTAAGTCTCAGAGTTCGTAAGGGATGGGACAGAAAAGAAAAAGCATTTTCAAACTCAGAAGTTTGTCCTCAAATTATTTGCTTTATGAGATCGTTGGGTTCTCTCTAATTGAGCTCTTTATTTTCTTTACAGGATAGGTCGCGAAGGAAGAAAAACCCAAAAACTCTAACTTTGGTGCCGATCGCCCTGTAACTCGATCATAAGAATGGGACTGTAACAATCAAGTATCAGAGCCTGAAGTTATGACTGATTTACTTAGCAATCTGCAACAAGAAGTAGAGACTTTTATGAGAATATACCAAGATGATCGCCAAAGAGATCGTGTGGAGTAGGAACAACTCTCTCTTGCATTGAAAAACTTTCTTCTGGAATTGGCTGCAACACAAGTAGAAGGAGCACAAGGAGATGTAGGGAGTGTGAACAAAGGAGCCCAAGAACAAGCATAGGTGACCAACCGTGTGGGAGGACGAATGCAGATCCCACGATATGCCAGACTTGAATTTCTAGTTTATGATGACATAAATGACCAACTGGTTTGGTAAGTCGCTGTGAACACTATTTCCGACATTAACACATACCTGAGGAGGAGAAGGTAGAGATTGCTTATTGCCACCTTGATGGAGATGCGTAGGTGTGGTTTCTTAAGCTAGATAGGGATAGACGAGGGATTACATGGGAGGACCTTAAACGACAATGCCATCTCAAATTTGGACCTACAATCTAAAGTAATAAATTGGGTGAACTTGCAAAACTTCAACAGCGGGGCATCGTGGAAGAATATCAACGTAAGTTTTAACAAATTACAGCCTGAGCAGGTCCACTTACCACAGAGTAAGAGGTAGACATTTTTATTAGTAGGTTGTAGGAATATATATCAGTTGAAGTCTAATTACACAGACCCAGAGATTTAACTCATTCTATGAGCTTGGCCCGTTTATATGAGGAATGGGAAAGATCAAGGAAAATCATAAACCTCCCTACTAAATCAATTCTAAACACAAACTCTCCTTCTCAAAACACGCCATCCTCTTCTTCCAAACAAAACCTAAAAATTTTTAAACGTCTTACCCATTCTGAGATGGATGAATGCAGGGCTAAGGGTCTTTGCTTTAACTGCAATGAAATATATACTAAGGGATACCAGTGCAAACGCCTCTTCTGGCTGGATGGGGTTGACAAATCAGTATAAGGAGAAGATGAAGATCATGAATTAGAGGAGAATGTCGAACTAGAAATATTGCTACATACCATGATAGGGGTAAGTTCAGGCGGCTAAACCATGTAGATTCAAGGGATAATTAGTGGCAATTCCTTGATCATCTTGATCGATTTAGGAAGCACTTATAACTTCATTGAAGCCAGTTGGGCAAGCAAGTTGGGTCTAGTGTATGAATCTGTTGAAATGCTCCAAGTGAAAATTGCAAATGGCAGTAAGTAAACTCAGATGCTCAGGTCAGTGTCGTGATGTACCTATTTCTATGGGGGAATTAATTTTTATTGATTCATTTATTCTGAGCTTGAATGGAATGGATGCTGTGTTAGGGGTTAATTGGCTTCAATCATTTGGATCGATTGTGTAGGTTTTTATTGCCAAAGTCCTGATGTATAGACGGAATGGTAGAGTTATGGAATTCTAGGGAATTAAGAGTTCATTTTCTACTCCAAGTGCTCAACTTCAATCTGTTGAACTTCAGTTCCCACAAGATACGACATTGGATTCACTTGTTAATGAATTCAAACCTTTATTTGTCACACCAAAAGGGCTACCACCAACTCGTGCACATGATCACCGGATTAACCTTGAACCAAGAACATCTCCAATGGTGGTTCGGCCTTATAAATATCCACATGCCTAGAAGGATGAGATTGAAAGGCAGTGCAAGGCCATGCTTGAGCAAGGAATCATCCGAACTAGCCATTCCCCCTACTCATCACCTGTGCTTTTAGTCCTAAAGGCAGATAATACTGGGAGATTCTGTGTAGATTACAGGGACTTAAACTCCAAAACAATTGAAGAAAAATTTCCCATTCTGATGATTGAAGAGCTACTGGAGGAATTACATGGGAAAAATACTTCACTAAGCTTGATTTGCGATCTGGCTACCACCAAATTGGAATGTTTCCTCTAAACATTAGGAAAATGGCATTTCGCACCCACCATCATCGGTTCAAATTTTTATTAACGTCGTTCGGTCTCATCAATTTACCAAGCACCTTTCAAGCCTTAATGAATGAGGTATTTCAAAATTACCTTCGTCAATTCATACTTGTGTTTTTTGACGACATTTTTGTCTCCAGTAAGACTTGGGAAGCTCACGTGGCACACTTACAAATTGTCTTCGACTTATTGCAAGCTCACCAACTTTTTTTCAACAAGACAAAATGTTTGATTACTCAAACACAAATGTCCTATTTAGGACACATTATTTTAGTCGAAGGGGTAGCAGTAGACCAAGAAAAAATTGTAGCAATGATAGATTGGCCAAAACCTAACATTATGAAGGGACTACATAGTTTTTTGGGACTTACTGGCTATTATCAAAAATTTGTGCAGGATTATGGTGTCATTGCAGCTCCCTTAACATCAATGTTAAACAAAAATTCTTTTATGTGGACAAAGGAGACATCTATTGCTTTTGAGAAATTGAAGGTGACTATGACTAGAGCATCGGTGTCAGGCCTACCAAATCTCCAGAAATTATTTATAATGGAATGTGACGCCTCATATATAGGTATAGAAGCAGTTCTTCAATAAGATGGACAACCAATATCTTATTTCAACAGGTCATTAGCCTCTCGCTACAGGGGTCTTCTAGCTTATGAAAAGGAACTCATTAGATTAGTTAAGGCGATCTATCATTGGCCATTTTATTTATGGGGGAGACACTTTTTAATTCGGACTGATCATTACAGCCTCAAATTTTTTTTGGAGCAACCTATAATTACCTCACCTTAACAACATTGGCTAAGAAAATTAATGGGGTTTGATTTTTCTTTAAAGTATAGAGATGGAAAACACATTACAGTAGCAGATGCTTTGTCTCATATAGCAGAACAATAATCAATATTGGCATCTATTACCATTCCACAATTTCCTATCTTTGAGTCCATTCGTATTGAAGTCCAACAATCTGATCAGAAGCAACAACTACTTCAGAAAATCCAAGAAGCTGAAGCCGTTGGTCCATAGGAATACAAAATGGATTGATTTTCTTCAAAAAACAATTGTATTTGTTGCCCACTTCTCCTCTTATTCAATCAATCTTGGCTACTATTCATGATAGTAGTCATGAAGGGTACTAAAAGAGTGTTTACCGCATCGCTAAAGACTTTTATTGGAAGGGTATGAAAACCTCAGTTTAATCCTTTATATAACAATACTTTGTTTATTAAAAACACAAATTGGAACATTTGCACCCAGCTAGACTTCAACAACCCTTACCAATTCCTCTACAAATTTGGTCAGATATTTCCATAGATTTCATTGAAGGGCTACCTACTTCCTAAAGTAAAAATGAGCTATTGGTGGTTGTGGATCATTTCTCCAAATATGCCCATCTTATCCCTCTCTCTCATCCTTATAATATCATAAGTGTTGCTCGTCTCTTTTTTGACAATATTTTCAAGCTCCATGGTTTACCTGAATCAATTGTTACTAACTGGGATGTGACTTTTACAAGCTCCTTTTGGATTGAGTTATTCCATTTAAGTGGTTCAAATTTGGCTTTCAGTTTTGCTTACCACCCACAAAGTGATGGTCAGATCGAGATTGTGAGTCGAACAATTGAAATGTATTTACATTGCTTTACTAGTGATCGACCTCGTTGCTGGTTTCAATGGTTACCGTGGGCTGAGTATTGTTACAATACCAGCTATCATTCTTCCTTAAAAGCTACACCTTTTGAAGTGGCTTATGGTCGTTCTCATCCAACTATTCTTTCTTATTGTCCTGGGTTAGCCAAATTGGAAGTAGTCGATCAAAAGTTAAAAACAAGAGATTTGACGCTAAAAGATCTTAGAGATCGCCTTCTTCAAGCTCAAAATTCCATGAAGATAGTCTATTATGCCAAGCATTAGGATGTCTAATATCAAGTTGGCGATATGGTCTTGCTTAAACTCCATCCTTACAGGCAACTTAGTCCTACATCACATAGGTACGCCAAACTCTCTCCTCGATATTATGGCCCCTTTTAAGTCATGGACAAAATTGGAACTGTGGCTTATAAACTGAATCTCCTACCTTCTTCTAAATTACACCCCATTTTTTATGTCTCCTGTTTGAAACCATTCCATGGTAACCCTATTATGGTTGAACCTGTCCTTCCCTCTATTTCAAAAGGAGAAATCCAACCCAATCCCCAAGCTATTCTAAAATATCATACATTTAAAGGTCATCCTTATGCTTTGATCCATTGGGAAGGCCTTTCACTAGTTGAAGCTTTATGGGAAGATGTTTCCTCTTTATGCCTTCATTTTCCTTCATTAATGCTTGAGAGCAAGCGCAATTTTGATGGGGGTGGTAATGTTATAAGCAATAGTAACAGTCACATGGATAAGGTGGGTAGGTTATTCAAGGGAAAGGTATATTAGAGGCGTAATCTAAAGATGAGGAACTAGTTGAAGTTTGAAGTAGCCTTAGTCTAGTAGATTGATACGAGTATGTACATTAGGGGGGTATACGTGGATAAATAAACTGAATGAGTTGTTATATATTTACGTAGTAGTGTTTTAGTTTGTTGTTAAGAGATGTGGGTGTATAGATTTCATGAATTTGTTATCTCTTTACGTAGTCTTTTCACTTTGTCATATCTAGTCCTTGTTTGCATTATTTTAAGAAGTGGGTGTAGTCTTCAGACATGGATGTAGGGATGGCAATAGGCCGTGGGCCTGGGTCACCTTTGGCCCGAACCAGCCGAGCCACGAACAGCCCATCAGGTCAGGGTTAGCACGAAAAATTTAATAAATTGTTTTTATATTTTTATTTTAACAACATTTTAAAATTGTAGTTACATTTGTTTAAATTCTTAAATTATTTTATTAAAACTATAATACATTTCATAAATTCTTTTGATAATTTGATAAGTTTTTATAAATTATTATGTTTATTAAATAAGTTATAAACATATACAAATACATATATG
>JANQAP020000167.1:404054-416733 GCA_026874005.2 Erythroxylum coriaceum
AAATTATGACCTAGTTTAAAGCTCTATTCTTTTACTTCACCGAAATTCTCTTCTTCTTTTTCTCTCTTCTTCACGTTCTTGTCTTCTTATTTACAAGACAATATTTTTCCTCTTCCCATTCTACCCTTACTGAGTGTTAAAAGTCCAATTTTCCTTTCCTTTAATGCCTTAAGGCTTCTAACCTTAGTAATCTACCCAAAATATCCTTATGCATTCTTAATTCTTCAATTTAACTCTTCCAATTTCTATCAATACATGAAATAAGTCCTCCTAAACTTGACTTAATAATTAAACTCCAATAAAAAAATGATTTAACCTTAAGGTCACCAAATTCATTCAATTCATGCTTACTAAAAAGATTCGGGGTCCAACAGGACTTTGACTAATTTATTAGGTGTTATCATTCAAAGGATTTGAAAAATTAGAAAGATTGTTTGTTACTCAATGAATTTCATATGATAAAGTTGTCCAAAGCATTTCCAGTTAATAACCTTGGAGATCGTTTATGGCTTTAATGGACTAACTCCATTGGATTTAGTCCTTTTACCTATTCATGATAGTAGCTTAGATGGAAAAAACAAAGTTGAAATGGTGAAGCAATTACATGAACAAGTTTGAAAATATATTAAAGTAAAATGGGAGAATTTGCATTTAAAGATAAAAAAGGAGAAAGAAAATTACCTTTGAACCAGGTGATTGGGTGTGTATGCATATAAAAAAGAGAGGTTTTCATATTGAAGAAAATCTATGTTACAACTAAAAGGAATGGTCTATTTTAATTTGTTAAATAGATCAACGAAAATGCTTTAAATTAGATCTTCTAGATGAGTATAAAATAAAAGTTACTTTTAATGCTTCTGAATTAACTCCTTTTAATGTAGGTGATGATTCAAAGACAAATTTTTTCAAAAAAGGAGGCAATGACATGACTTAAGTTGCCTTTTGATCCTTTGAGTTTTCCAAGTAAAACAACTACGTAAAAAAGATAGAAAAGGCTTCAAGATGAATATAAGAGTAGTGGCTACACTTATGGAATGAAGCTAAATTGAAGGAAGAATGTTGATTAACCTAATTTAAGCTAAAGTTAAAGACTTGGATTTGAACACAACCTCAAACACAATTGTTATTGAAGGAAGAATGTTGATTAACCTAATTTAAGCTAAAGTTAAAGACTTGGATTTGAACACAACCTCCAACACAATTGTTTACTAACCCATCTAACTTTCTAAAAATATAGTTATAAAATGATCTCAAATATGATTATGTTCTAAATTATGTCTAATTTCATATAAAAGGATCTATGACCTCAAGTCGTAAAGTTGCAAAAAGGATCCATTACCTCAAGCACAAACTTGCCCTAAACAACATCTAACTTCATAAACTTACAAAAGGATCTATACTCTTAAATATATATGTGTCCCAAATTGTACCAACCAATGTTAAATACTCAAAACCCTAGTTTTTAAACTAGTATTTAAGGATGTTTCTTTATAGTTTTAGAGAGTTTTCACAATCTTTGTTATTTGAGAAACGTTAGTGCTTCTTTTATTTTTTCTTCATTCAAATACTTAATGAATTTGGTTTTTGATTTTTATAATCAATGGATTAATTCTCTTATACTTTGTTTTATCTTACTTGGGTTTGATTTAAACTTGTTTGTAAGTTCTTTAAGGTATAATTTTAAGTGGGTTCACACCATAAAAAGTTTTAATAAGCATCTATTTTCTTTTTAAAACTTCAAGATTATATACTCATATATATCAGCCATATATAGCACTTTTATTAAATAATTTAACTTATAATATGAAGTTTTAAATGCAATTTTCTTTACAATTTGATCTTTTAATTCTTTTTATTTTTCATAAATTATAAAGTGGGGGAAAAGAGAGTCTTATACTTTATACTAATCATACTAAAAAAATTTAATTCGACGAATGGAACTTGTTTATTAATTTATTTCAAGCAAGTAATGGAGCTTTCTCTTAGACATGTGTTTCCATTCCAACTTCGAAGAGAGCTATTATTTTTAAGAACAATACTAATCCTACCTTTTATGATTACTAAGGGAAAATCTTTTTTTTAGCAACAATTAAAGGCATTGTTAGCAAAATCTTAAATTTCAATATATATGTATTGAGCTTTTCAATGATTTAACTTCTCAGTTTTTTATTAAGTTCTATATATAAAGTTAAAAAGCAAAAATTATAGAAAAGTAACATTTTTTATTATAAATATAGGTAACATGTTTTTTTAATTTGTCTTACTATTTGATCAAGGTATTACCTATCCAAGCATTCAACATGGTGTTGTACTAAAAAAAGGATCTTTAAAATTAAAACTTGAAGTCAATATATAGTTGATAGGCTACATAATTATATTGTTCTACTTTTAACATGGATAGTAACTGGAAACTTTTTACAAAAAAATAAGACAAAACAAAGGGAAAATAAAGTAAAAAAAGAGAATGGAAAAGATGGTATCTCCATGGGACCTTAATAAAAAAAATTAAACAAATCTTTCAAATTTATAAATGCATCTTATTTTCTTAAAAAGAAAATAAATTTTTTTATCATGTAATTCACATTATCTCTATTTCATAAAATGTCATAGATAAACATAGGGGGAAGATAACATCAATTACTCATTTTATTTTATTTTAATAAAAAAGATATCATTAGATTCTGATTACAGCAACAATGTATCTGTACCATTTACATAACAAAAATTTATAATAAATTTGTTATCTCTCTATATATTTTCTTTTCTCTCTTTCTCTCTCTTGCTTCCTCTGAAATATACTCTTACTTCTTTTATCATGTATCAACTGATATCAGCAACAATCTTGTTGTCAGCAAATGGAACTAGGGAACAAGACTCTACAGCAAATGGAACTAGGGAAAAAGACAAAAGGAAAATGGAGGAGTCATGTACAATCAAACTAAGGAGATGTAAAGGAAAATGTTAGATGCACAAACCAAACTTTATGACACATAGGTGTAATAATGGCATAAATGGGTGAACTTAGAGAAACGTTCCAAGAGTACATGCTCATTCAAAAACTACAATTGTAACCTCAATCTCCTAATATAACTCATATGAAATCACATTCATACACTATGAGATTTAGTAAGGTGGAGTTCCTAGCCTTCAATGTCTCTAGTGTATACACTTGTATTTTTCTAGCTGAAATTTTTTTCACTATAGATCAAACACCACTAAAGATGAAGGTAAAGATTATCATAGTTCATATAGAAGAGGTAATAGCAGAGTGGCATCAATTTTCATTGAGACATAGAATAATGTTAGAAGAGCTAATTTAGTATTTATAGTGACCATTAACTAGAAGTTTAGTGAAGAAGCATTCAATGTTCCTAAGAGAGATTTTAAAAAATTATAGTAGATAAAGAACGTGAGGGATTATTTCGTATTATTTGAAAAGTACTCCATTAGTCTCCAAATATTTGGATCATACTTACTTGGGTTCTTTTTAAAGGGCTTTAATTATAAACTACAACTACTAATGAAGTTATTAAATCCAAAATCTCTTAAATAAGCATACTAATTGGCTGAAAAAAGTAAGAAGCAATTGCAACAGCTTGTTAGTTCTATTTATAGAGCCCTTCTTAAGTAAATAAACCAACCTTATAATATTCCTCTTATTTTAATAAAAAAACTCAACTAATAAGGTACCATTCATAATGATTACTACCTTCCCTAACTATAATTTAAAAGAAACTTCCTAACTAACTTTTACAAAAGCAATAGAGGCAAGTCAATAATATGGAATTTGGAGACAAAAAAGCAAAAGGAATTTTCTTTTCATGTGATGAAAAATATGACCCCAAACATAAATTTAGAAGAAAGAAATGGAACTTATTTGTAATAAAGGATGATGATGAAGAATTGGTAGGAGAAATTGACTGTAATTATGGCTTGAACTTTAAAAAATGGTAATAAAATACTCAAATTTTCAATATTTTACAAAAATAGCCTAATGTTAGATTTTTTATTAATAGAGCTGATGTGGTCTGTTCCACGTGGATACCAAGTGTAGTTAAATATCCATATCATATATTAATTTAGTAAATTAATAGTAAAAAAACTAACCTAAGCTTCCTTTTCATCTTTCTTATCGTCTGCCTACACTTATTGTGAGAGATAGGATTCTCACAAATAGTTCCCTTCCATATACACCGTGAAGATAAGGAGATTAAAATGCTTTGGTAATCTGAAGGAGACAAAGGAAAATTTTCTTTCAATGGTACTAATTCAAAATTATTATTACCATCCCATTGTGAAATGGTACCTTTGAACTACATTTTTGGGTTGTAGGAATCTCATCAGGATCCTTTAACCTCCCTTACCAAGTCAGGGCCATTAATAGCAAAATGGTCACTTATAGTAAAGAAACTGCTATTTACTATATGAATATCTATTATGAAAAAATTTTCCATATCACTCTTTATTCTTAGTATAATTATGGTAACAACCTACATCAACTTCTATTGTAAAAGGAACAATATCAATAATAGATGTTGAATTAATCATTAAGAATTGAGACCACCAATTTGTAGTTGTTTTAAGAAAATTTAATGAATTAACCTTTAGAGGCAATCAAGAGTTATTAACAATCTACAGAGAATTAAAAATAAGCTACATAAAGCATTAAAAACTTTTTAGGACTCAACTATAATAAAACTAAACACCAATTTTTAGTTTTCCTTTAACTAAATTGAAACAATTATTTATATTTAAGTTTAGACATGTTATAGGATTGTTGTTGGATTGTCGTGGTTTACCATTAGCTTGTAGTATTTAAGGCTTTCATTTATGGAGATGGTGAATCCATGTACAGTTAATATGGATCTTTCAATACTTGATGACTTATCTAGAGGTGCCATAATGATTAGAAAGTTCAACGGCAGTTCTAGTAGGAAGGCTCCTTTATCTTTAAGAAAAGATGTCTCCCCAACCAAATGATATACTGCAAAAACTCCAAAATAAACCACATGTTTCACTTTCTTTAGTTCATCCTCATTAGCACCTCTTAAGTAAAATATGAAACAAAAGAAAATATAAACTTCATTGTAGGTTCATTAGTACTCGAGAAGGTGATGAAGGATTATAACTAATGCAAATTGATCTCTACACTCCAGTAATATATATCATTGCAAATTTAGAAATAAAAAGAGAGTTTGATGAGAGACAAAATACAAAGTTTATAAAGAAGAGAGATAAGAACAGAGATGGGGTAATGACTATACTTAGATGTTATAGGCAAACGACAAAAACATGGGGAAAGGAATCTTAGGTTAGGTTTTCTTTTTTTTCCTTTAATATTAATTACATTAGTTAAATTAATATATGAAGTGGATATTTAATTATACCTAGAATCTATGTGGCCACGTCAGCTTCATTATTGGAGAGTAAAAAGTTAGAATACTTTTGTGAAAAATTAAAATTTTAAGTCTTTTATTTCCACTTTTTAAAGTTAAAGCTGTAATTACAAAATTAAGTAAAGTTTAAGATTTTTTCAGTAATTAACTATAATTTGAATGAAGCAACAATTGTAAAACCACACATAATATCCTTGCAAGTTATGTCAACATATTAATAGGAGATTTCAAGTAAATGAGGGTGGTAGGAACGTGTAAAGGGAAGTCACTACTCATCCTTATTGGATGCCATATTGGTACAAAAAGGGAATTACATTATGGTAATATTGAATAATGTTAAAATGGTTATGGGTGGAGGCCTCTAGTTACATTGAGTGAAGTTGTGTGAAGGTTTGAAGGTAGTTATAAGGCATGCCTTTTATCACTAATATATGATTTCTTCTATTTGGGGCTGTGACATGGTCTTAGTGGTCCAATAGTCATCTATACTCAATGAAGTCCTATGTAACTTCAGAAAACAGATATATGTAACTTAGTTAGAACTGAAGGCAGTTACTCTTGAAGGGTAGTTTGCTAAGTAACCTAAAGTTGGTTACTATTAAAAGGTTTGAGAAATTACAAAATAAACCTTAGGTAACTTGTCAATTATATATGTTAAGGTGCCATTACGTAGTAGAAAAATAATCCCAAGAGCTCATTTTTGACATCACCAGCTTGGAGAAGAAAAAATAACTAAAGTTGGATTGTTCATTGTTGAGTTTGGAATATCCGTGCAAAACCTAAAGGTTTGCCTCCTCACAGATCTTAGGAGCATATAATTCAACTTAAGGAAGAGTTGAACTAATTAATATACGACCTTATAAATATCGAAGCTTATAAAAAGACATCCTTAAGGGATTGGTTTAATACCAATTAAAGTAATAGTTGATTCAATATAGCACTAGAAGCTTCTCGTCTCTAATGGTGTTGGTTAAAAAGAAAGACATCTCCTAACGCCTATATATTAACTATATGGAGTTAAATAAAACAACTTAAAGGATAAGTTCCCTATCCCTATCACTGAAGAAATCTTGGATGAATTTTATAGAGCTGTATAGTTCTCAAAGCCAAATCTAAGATCAGGCTATTACTAAGTTTGCATATATCCACATGGCATTACAAAATAATCTTTAAAACATGTAATGGACATTATGAATTCTTAGTGAATAGTGTAAAACTTTATAAATGGGATGTTTATGTCTCACCTAAGAAGATACATATTAGTTTTCTTTTAATGACATATTGATCTATAGGTAAACATTTAAAGACTATTTGAAACATCTCATAATAACCTTGGAGATTTTGACTTGGAATCAAATTTTGGCCAATGGAAGTAAATGCCTCTTTAGAATAACTAAAATTGAATATTTGGGACACATTATCTCTAGTTTAGGGGTGACCATAAATCCAAAGAAGGTTACATCAATTCTTAATTAGCCTCCTTTAAAAAATGTGAAAGACTTGAGGGGATTTATAAGGTTAGCAAGCTACTACAAATGATTCATTAAGAATTTGGTACTTTAAGTAGACCTCTGAATGAATTGTTGAAGAAAGAAGATTTCAATTAGACTAGTAAGGTAGAAGAAACATTTTAGACCCTGAAATCAAATATAACCTTAGCAACAGTCCCAACTCTTTCAAACTATTCAAATTTTACCATTAAAAATGATGCATGTGGCTATGACTTAGGAATAGTCTTGACAATAGAGGGACATCTATTAACTTTTATCAGCAAGTCACTAGCATCCAAGCATCAATGTTTATCCATCTATAAGAAGGAGATTAGTAGTGATCTAAATAAGAATGCCTCTATAACTACCACTAACCTCAAGAGCCTCAAGTTCTTTTTAAAATAAAGGATGCAAAAACCATTTCAATAAACTTGGTTCCCTAATATGTTAAGAGTATACTTTCGATATTAGAAATTTGTCATTGATGCCCTCTCTCAAATTAGTAGTGTTGGATTCTATATAACGGTGTTATCATAGGTTATAACTTCGTTATTCAAGGAAATCAAAAAGATTTAAAAGAATGATCATTCTATTTAGGATGTCATAACTAAGTTGACTTAATAGATTTTAACAACTAGCTCCTACTAATAGTTATATGGCATTCTCACATTTGGTGGTTAGGTATAATAAATAATTGAGGACGAAAATTATATCCTTGATGTTTAAGAGTCCAATAAGAGGTCATTTAGATGTCTATGGAACATTTAAGAAGCTACAATCTCTTTTCTATTGGAGTGATCTTCAAAAGGATTTAATAAAATTCATTAAAATATTTCTCATCTGTCAATAAAACAAATATAAAACTACCTCTATGGTAGGTTCATTAACAATCTCTCCCTATTCCAAGGCTGTTCTAGGTTGATATTGATATGGATTTCATAGAGATTTTACCAATATGTACTCCACTCTCTATGATATTGATAGTAACTAATTGATTAATTATTCTCCCTTATATACAACATAATTTGTTGACAATGTTTTCTTAACTAATGTTTTTAAATTGTATAAAATGCAAAAGACTATCACTAAGGAAAAGAATTTATATTCTTAGTCACATTATAGTAAGAATTTTATTCGTTTACAAGTAGCTAAGATATAATTATCATTTGCATATCACCCATAAATTAATAGATAAGCTTAAGTCCTCCATGAGTCATTGAAAAACTATCTTAAATGAAAAACAAACAAATTCCTTATAGGTATCACTAGCTGAATAGGAATATAACACCACAAATTACACAATGATTAGTACATCACCTTTTAAAGTTCTATACGAATACACCCTTCCTTTATATGTACCATGTTTTATAGAAAATTTGTAACTAATGAAATAAGTTGATCAAATTCTATCAAATAAAGAAGTAACTACTCAAAAAATTTGATTTTATTTGCAAAGATCCCAGTAGAGGTTACAATAATAGATAAACAAGAAGAGAAACGACATGGGATTTCAAATTTGAGTTATGTTTTAGTTAAATTATAGCCTTATCGCCTTATTGATATGAATTATAGGTAGAAGAATTGATAGGAAATTCTCTTATTTTAAGAACTTTGCAAAATAATATCTAAGATTGGACAAGTAGCTTATAAGGTGAAATTTTCACTCATTCCCTTATATATAATTTTTTTCCATGTCTCATAATTAAAGATATATATTCAACTATAGCTCCATCATCATCTATCTTGTCGCTTAAATTGATTGTTGAAGAAAGGATATGATTAATAATTTAAAAAGAACAATATCATTTTAAGATAGGAAAGGTTCCAATGTAGTAATGGATGTTAATTATAGAACATTATTGTCTTAAATAATGTATGGAACTATATCAAGTTCATTAAAGAACTTATTGATCCAATTAATCATTTCTACTAAATGAAAAATTATTCTGGCTTAATTAACATCCATTACTGAACATTAGAGCCTTTGGGCATACAACAGGAGCTAAGGTCTTATCAAAGATTTAAGTATATATTTAGGTAACTATTATAATGATAATTAAGATGAAATTTGTAAGTTTTAAGCAAGTGTTCACTATAAAGAATCTTATAGAATTCTCTCACTAAACCATAACCTCAGTAGTAGCATGATCATCATATTGTGATATGGTATATCATACCTAAATGATTGGCTTAGTACAAGGAGATTATTGGTTTATGCCCTACAACTAATGGAGGGTTGTAGCTTAGTGACAAAATAATTTAAAGGCATTCTTTATCTTATACATATTTAGATGTATGTAATAAAGTCCATGTAATAATTATACGTTTCAAATGAAATTATGATGAAATTATAATTATGAGATTCATATTGTATTTATGTAATATCCCTAAATTCTTCCTAGTCATTGTTCTATTAAGATTGGACATTAATAGAACATAAAAAAACTACCATACATTATGTTTTTTCTTATAAAGGAAGTAGTCAATCTCATAGGCTACAGTATAAAGATACTTAAACAAATGTGTGAGTGCTTGTTAAAAAACATGTTCACTAAACTAACTCTATACAAGAAATCCATTTGGAACATTACTTGTATGTCTATGGAAATTCTTATTGTAATGATTGTATAAGCGATCCTTTAACTTGAGATCTCCAAAGTTATCTTATATAGGGATTACTATGTTTTGATAAGACTTATGACCTATTCTAATCATGGGTAGATCAGTCGAAAGTCATTGAATGTAGCATGAACTATATAAAGGTAGTTGAGTGATCGATATAGGATTTATCACCCTAAAGTAATTAGAGAGAATATTCTATTGTTCTTGATTAATATAGATACTAGGCCAAGGTGGAATGCTTTGTAAAATAGTTTACAGATGTCATTAATTAAATCGATAAATTATGATAGAGAACTAATATGATTAGAATTAAAATAGAGTAGATATTAATTTCATATTCTATGTCTAATCGAAACATTCTATGATGGAAGGATTGAATTATAAGAAAAAAATTATGTACATGAAGGATAGTCAAAACCACTTTGACATTCTAAAATATTTGGGTTGTCATGATATGTTGCTATAAATCAATATTGATATATGAATATAAATTGTTTAATTAGAGAATTAAAGATAAACTAAAGGAGTTTAATTTATCTAATGTTAAATATGATTTAGGATTGTAATTTATATTCATTGCCAACATATTTAGAAACCTAGTGGTTAAATATAAAGAATAGAGTAAAGAGAGAAAAGATATTTTAGTTAAGTTAAACTTGATTGTAAAGTTTGAGAGACTTTATGATTAAATATGAGATATTTAATAAATAAGAATCAATATTAGATATTGGATCTTATTAGGGTACAATTGGTGTTTAATTAGAATTATTTAAAGTTTAATTGAAATTAAATTTTAATTTCAGTAATTACTTAAATGTCCAAAACCTATTATAAATAAGCTCAAGTTCTAAGAGAGCACTCATTGCTTAACCCTCTTTGTAATAGTTACAGAGTTTTTTTAACTTATTTTGTGGATACCGTTAAATGCTGGATATGTATTAGTTGAGATGAACTAGTTTCGGAAATGGTTGAAGGGATATGACAAGAAAATGATTAAGCTTCGAAATAAGTTATGAATTACAATTCATGCTTTATTATGATTTATGTATCAATTATTTTACATAATTTAAAGTGATCTACATTTTCAAAAAAATTAAAATACAAAAAAAATTTGTTATTATTTCACTGCACATGGGATCGAATTTTGACATGATTTTCCAACACTATTGTATTACCATCACTTAGCATTGTTGCTCTAACACACATCAGAATTTATAATAGATTTGTTATCTGTTTTTTGTATATCTTTCTTGCTTCTTGTATCACGTATCATAAATCATGTACCTCATTGATCTTTCAATACAGAACAATAAATTTCTTTTCCATTTGCATCAGATCTGGATTTTTTCTAGGGAGAGTTTTGTGATGCTTGATTGACCACCATTTGGGTAAAAATCCTCAAAATCGAGAAATGGCATTTGCCCAAGACGCTGCGTGCACGGGTGTTGCCAAATTTTCTCCTAAATTAGAGGTATTTTGCATTTGAAATACATGTTCACTAACTAACGAAAGCAACCTAGCATGAGGACGACCAAAATCACCATCCATGTAACCAGAAACATATCTACAGTGGTTTAAATACACATCATGATTACCCCTTATGACCTTTGATTGCTAGGGAAGTCAAATAGTAGAGTATAACTAAAAGAAAACACTTTTTCGACCGTTAAACTTGTAAATCAAAGGCCTAAAGGTCAATTATACAAGTAGTAAAACACAATTAGATGCCAGTCAGCTCTAATTTGGCAAGCCTAAATCTCAATCTCCAACTGAGGTCTTAATCATCCCTTTGTGACAATAATACTAGTAATAAAACAAAACTCACCGCACATGGAATTGCATCTATTAGGCTAGTTGCAGGGTATAGTAATGAGAAAAGAGAAAGTAGGAGTAACAAAAAACTGATGTTTTAAGACCGTCCTTTGGGAATTTTGTTTTGGTCCACCAAACCTCTGCTAGTCATGTGAAGTTTGTTAGATTATTAATATCTCTATAATCAATGTTTATAACAATTAATACTGACATGATGGGTGTGGTAGTTAAGAGTTATTTTTCTCAACCAAAAACTAATTATAACTGCCACCTCTTTTGGTCCTATTCTTGCCTATGAAGTTACTTCTGTCGATAACCATCAAAGAAAGAAAAAGAACAGAAGTAATAAAGAGAGGATAAAAGAATAGAAACACTGAAGAGATTTAACATCAATCGTCATTATAGATTAAGGTACGATAATTTATATATGAGAATTATATATGTTTAAGATCCTTTATAATCGTATAAGGAAGAGAGTTTTTTTAACATGTGGTATCAGAGCATCTAGTTATGAACTTTATGATTTTTCGTTACGTTTTTAGTTTTGTACCATTTTCATGCTTTTCTGTTTGGATAAAACTGATATATATATATATATATCTACTGGGCACTTTTATTTTTCAAGTATATGAGAAATGCATCTTTTTTCTCAGTGATCCAAGACACTACCAGTGATGGTTTTCCCTTGGTGGTGTAAGCAAGCATCGATGCCTGCCGCGTTAGCTATGTGTGCGGCTAGTGTGATGGAGCATCATCGTTGTTATTAAAAGATGCATGAACTTTCGTTGGTTGTTTTAATAATAGATACATGAACGTGACCGTAAAGAGTGTATGCATGGTGTTAATAATATTAAACCATAACACATGAATAGTGCATGCATTTATGTTAAGTTTATATGAATAGTGTTTATATTATTAAACAACAAAACAGGAAATGCATGCATTTATGGTAAAGTGTACGTGAATAGTGTTTATATTATTAAACAACAAATATGAACTGCACGCATTTATGGTCAAGCGTATGTAAATAGTGTTTATATTGTTAAATAATAAAACATAAACTGCATGTATTTATGGTAAAGTGTACGTGAATAGTGTTTATATTATTAAACAATAAAAGATGAAGTCCGTGTATTTATATTGGCGTACGTGAGTGAATGGTGTTAAGATGAATACACATGAATAGTATTATACATGCATATATATATATAATAAAAAAATTAACGTGAATGAGAATGAAGTATATGCATGTTTTTTTTATCCTGGGATAATTAAATAAGTTATGTTTTATGGATTTATCAAATTTGGAACAATATTATGTTAGATTTGTTAATCACTAAAGTGATCAAATCTTTAAGC
>JANQAP020000167.1:444075-457283 GCA_026874005.2 Erythroxylum coriaceum
CACTGAACTAAAAAGTGTGTAGTAAAGAGCATTGTCAAAATCCTAAGTGGGAGCTTAGGTAGAGGACGTAGGTCTTAACACCAAACCTCTATAAACATCGTGTTTGCCTCTCTTCTCTACTCTTTTACATTTCAATTCGTTTTGTTTGCTTTGTGTGTTTTAATTCTCTGTTTTGTAGCACTTTGCGAAAAAGATTAAAAGATCTATTCAACCCCCCTTCTAGATTGTTTTCAATTAATGCTAGTATTTGTGATTCTATTAGAGAGTATGATCATGTTAAGGATCTATTGAAGGCTATTGATGAAAAGTTTGAGTCTTCAAATAAGGCCCTAGCCAGCACTTTAATGACCAAGCTATCATCAATGAAACTCGTAAGTGTTAGAGGTGTGTGAGAGCACATCATTCAAATGAGGAACATTGTAGCTTAGCTAAGGTCTTTTGAGGTTGAAATGTCTGAGTCTTTCCTTGTGCATTACATACTTAATTCCCTTCCACCTCAATATGGACCCTTTAAAATATCTTACAACACACATAAGGATAAATGATCTATTAATGAATTGCTGAACATGATTGTTCAAGAGGAAGAGAGGTTGGTAATGGAATTAGATGAAAGTGCACATATGGAAAAGAAAAGGGTAAAATACTAGTCTATACTGAGATCAAAAAGGATTTCAATCCCAAGCGTCGTTTCTACAAAAAGAAAGGGCACATAAATAAGGGTTGTGTCAAATTTAAGGCTTGGCTCATGAAAAAAGGTATTTCAATCTTACTTGTTTGTTATGAATCTAATATGGTTGATGTTTGTCATAACACTTAGTGGATTCATTCTAGTTCTACAATCTATATTTCTAATACGTTGCAGGGCTTTCTAAACCATAGGAAGCCAATGGGCAGTGAATAGTGCATCTATTCAGGAAACAAGATGCGTTCACATGTGAAACTTGTTGGGACATGTAAATTAGTGTTGAATTATGGTTTTGTTTTGAATTTGGAAAGAACATTTTATATTCCAAGTTTCTCTAGAAATTTAATTTCAGTTTCAAGACTTGTACCTTTGGGATATTCCTTTAACTTTTTAAATACATTATTTGGTTTATATCATGGATCTGACCTTACTAGGAATGGTATAATGATTGACGGTCTTTTTCGAATTAATTTGCAAGAACATGTTTTTCACAATACAATAATGTTGGTATTAAAAGATGTGTTATGAATGAACAATTCTCTATGTTGAGGCACTAAAGGTTGGGACATATTTCTCTTGAAAGAATTAAAAAATTAGTGAATGATGGAGTACTTAATATTCTAGATTTTGTTGACTTTGATGTTTATGTGGATTACATAAAGGGAAAGCAGACCAATATGACAAAGAAAGGTGCCAAGAGGAGTTCAGACATATTTGAGATCATACATACAGACATTTGTAGTCTAGAAATGGACTCGTATGGTCAGAAATACTTCATCTCATTTATAGATAATTACTCGCGATATATATACCTCTACTTGCTTCATAACAAAAACGGAGCATTAGATGCTTTTAAGGTATTTAAAACAGAAGTAGAGAGATAATGAGGTACGTAAATAAAGATCATAAGATCAGATAGAGGTGGAGAATTTTATGGTAGATACACTAAGGATGGATAAGCACCAAGTCCATTTGCGAAGTTTCTTCAGGAGCATGGGATAATAGTTCAACAACATGTCTGGGTCTTCATATTAGAAAGAAAAAACTAAATATTATTAAACATAGTGCGGAGTATGCTTAACAGCTCTAAACTTCCTAAATTCTTGGGGACTAAAGCTCTACTATTTATAGCCCTCAAATATCGCAAGTGCACAGGTCGTGAAATGTAGTATGTGAAGTCGATCCCACGAGGAGGTATGAACTAATCTAATCCTATGTTATCTAAGGCTAAGAAAATTAATAAAATGAAAATAAACTTGCATAGAAAAGTAAATACGGGAAATTGATTATCAAGAAATTAATTCGCAAGTTTAACACAAAAAGAAATTGAAATCGAGCAATATAAAAGTCACAATGGAAATCAACCAAGAAAAGTTACCAAATTATGAAAGAGGGGATTCTTCCTATCATTAATGCTAATTTAGCCATTTATGCGTTAATAGGGTGTTGGTTCTAGATTATCAAAAGGGGGATTACTCTCTCTCAAGTTATAATTACACTCCCTAATTAATAATCCCTAATTGGTTTAAGTACCGAACAGGTAATCTCTCAATTACCAACAGTCTTAAACTTAATTAGTTTTTAAGCTCTTTAATAAACAATAAGGTCTCATACGAATCTCTCTCCATATAATAACCGACTAGATTAATTGCATGGTCTATTGGATCTTCTAACTCTCATTAACCCAACCTAATCATTTTGCATTCGACTCACCCTCTCGGTTTGTTACTGAAGCATGAAGATAAAACAATCAATCACAACACTCAATCAAAATAACACAAAAATAACTATAATAACATTAACTCAAGGTAAAATCTCGAAAGAAAGTTAGAACGTCTTAATCATACCCAAATCTATAAACATATTTGTATTCATCTTTACATTCGAGAAAATGAAAATAAAGATGAAAGAAATACATGTGGAATAGGGATCGGGACGCCTCACAAAGACCCACTTGTTTCTCCTCTCTTCCTCTTTCTCTCTCTTCTTCTTCTCTCCCCTTGGAGTGTTTCCCAAAATGGTAAATTTGAGGCTCCCTTTTGCTATCTTTTCTTTTCCTTCTTATAGCATTTTCTAATTAGGGAAACTCTAGGGGTTTTTCGATGCTCCAAAAGTTCGAAATGTCTCCGAAAAATGATGTTTGGAAAGTCGAAGTGCACTGTTTGTCGCGCAAGCCACGATTATGGCTCATAGTGCCACGATTATGGCATCTTGTTTGTCTCCGAGTCTCTTTCGTTCTTTTATATTTGCCCTAAAACACTAGCAAACATGACACGACACCTCAAAAACATAAAATTGAAGCTCAAACACATGCTCTAACCCACAAAACACTTAAGACACAAATATATAACTAACAAACACAATTCTAACCTAAACACGCACTAATCGATTACATTTAACTACTAAACACATCCTAAACTACCCACAAAATATAATGCAATCTACGACTATCAACATTCCCACACTTAACGTTTGCTTGTCCTCAAGAAAAAGCAAAACAAGAAAAATACATAACACATCAAAACACAAACATGTTAATGCAATAATGAGGTAATGACATTCAATTTCATAAAACTAATTTAACTACGAACACTATCCCTCAAGTTGTTCTAACTTATTAACTTGTGAAATCCAAATCTAAGTACCTTGGACTAAATATACATATTAACCAAGACCTTAATGTCAAAATTTGTTCACCTTTTTCACTTGCACACACATATTGATAATCATTCGGTCAATAAAAAATATAACTATCTTTAAGTAAGTTTTCATGAAAATTTAAGTTTTTCACAAGATCAGTAGGTTTTATTTCACAAAACATTGTTTTTGTTAATTTTTATATGCATAAACCTAGCCTTTTACACGAAGACAAATGTTTGTGATGAATGTCAATCCGGTTACTCAACTAGGTCATGTTTTTATTAAACAGCTTAGTTAGAGTGTCATTATAGCCTTTTGATGCGAAGGCGCACATTTGTGATGCTTGTCGATCCTGTTACTCAGCTACATCACATTTTTAACAAGCTACTAGCTCTATTCATAACTCGAAGGCTAATAGAATAGTTAAAATTTCATCACTCATTTTTTTTAATGCCTACCTTATTACTTTAGCTAATCGTTCTCACGAAAATATACTAGAAATGCTACTTATTCGATTGACCTAAAATTATAAATGAATGTGACAACTTCCTAGGGTGAATAAACTAACATCGTATCCTAATTAACCTGCATGTTTAGTCAAAGTAACCTAGGTCACTAATTTTGCAAACTAATAACTCTTTGCAACCTAAAAGACTATGTTCAAAGCTAAATCAATTCCATTAAATCCTATCCATTGACACATTCACGCAAATCACATCATGCAAACCTAAACAAACTAGCATGCTAAATTCACATTTAAAATAAAAGCATACAACACACCTCCCTCCCCAAACTTGGACAACAAATTGTCCTCTATGTGTGAAGAGAAAACAACAACACAAAAGGTGGGAATAAACATAAAAAAACAAAACATGAAGACAAAATTTAAAAGAGAAAGGTTTAGAACAAAAAATCATCATGGTGATGGAGGTGGTGATGGTGAAGGAGGTGGTAGTTGAACACCTTAAGCCTCGAAGTATTTGTGAATGCATCGAAGGTCTCAGATTTGACGTTATTGTTCTCTGATCATCTCCTTCATCTTCCTTGCATTTTCTGTAAGTGATTTGTTAGTGTCCCAGAATGCGGTGAGTACCTTCTCCCAAATAGCTTCTTCTTCCTCTTCAGATCCTTCACTTGTGAACTCCTCTACTCGTTGTTGTTATGGTGCCGAACTAGAACTAGCTTATCCCATCCTATTCTTGACATGAGATTTAGAGAGAACATCTCAGAGTCTAATACAATCCCCCTTCAAAATCTCAGCTTTAGCTAAGTTATAAATATTAAAGAACTCAAGGAGACAAACAGTTAGCCCTTCACAATCGACACCATAATAAGCAACAATAGATGCAACCAAGTAATCAATGCCAAGCTTATTGCTTCTCTTTTTCAGAGTGGCAATCAAATTGTTGAAAATATGGGTTGAGGTACATAACTGGATGCTATTATCCATACACCACAAAATGAAAAGTTCTTTAATTGAACATTTGTTGCTTTCTCTTTTGTCAAACACCAGTTGACACATGAATTTGTGTGATAGCAAATGTTCATGACTCCTGATAATTTTATTGTGGGCATTTTTGGTATCGAAGTCATCCAACCCAGTCAGTTGTGCCCAATATCTCTTGGCATGGAATTCATCATGTTGATTCACGATGGTCGATTATGGGAATCCACCAATCTCACACAATGCTTCATAATTCAGCACATATGGTCAAAGTGGAGGGTGGTAAAGAATTCAACAGTGAGTTCTACATAAATAACAAATGAGAAATGCAAGAATTTATCCTATTGAATTCTACTAGCTAGGTTTTCCACCTTCTCTCTCAAAACTAATTTTTCTAAAATGTCAAAGTCAAAGTATCTCAGCACTACAATGTCTTTAGAGCTAAGGGTGCAAAAATGGTTACCTTCTGCCTCCGAGTAAATCAGAAAAGATGCTCTGTAATCCTTTACCCGGTTCCATTGTTTGCACATCAACACTTGAACTTTTCCTTTCAGTTGCACACATTTAACCATTTGTTTAATTCGCGGCCCCAATAGGAGTGAGAGATTTACGAAAAATTTAGAGGGAGAGAGAATTAAGGTGGTTTTAGAGAGAAGTGAGAGGAAAATTGGTTCTTGAGGTTAGAGAGAGAGAGTGAGAATGAAAAGTGAATGAAAAATGAGGTTAGAAGTAAATATATAGGGTAAGAAAGGTAAGAGGGGTAAAATTGGAAGAAAAACATCCAAAAAATGCGCATACCCATCTTGCTCCACCACAAGCCACGATCGTGACCTACTGAATTTCTACATACTTTTTCTAAATTTTTGTCTTTTCCTCATTTAACCTCTAAGATCCTTCCTTAACTTCCTATTTGCATCATTACCTCTTTGTACTTGCCTTCCATAACATCCTATGTCGAAATGGATCCTCAATTCTTCCAAGACATGTATTTGAAATCGAAACACATAAATAATGAAATTCAAAATTGCCTAACAGCAAAGACGAAATAACAAGCAATAAAAATCATGAGTTCCCTCCCATACAGTGCTTCTTTTACTGTCAGTAGCTCGACGTACGTTTGTCCTCATGGTAGTCTAAAAGAGTCCTTCAACGGTGGTGCGGCCATAAATCTCATAAAGTGTAGGTGCGTCATCGAATTATACATGCCACCACCCTTCTTCTTCTTATTCTTTCTTCGCTTTTTCCTTCGAGAATTTTTTGCTTCAGGTGAATCCTTTCAATCATCAACATTCCCTATTTTCCCACAATTTTCCATTCTTTAAAATGACGGTCATAGGTTAGAGAGAACTTTTTTCATTCTTGGATACTGTGAAGGACACTTGCTCATCACCTACTCTCAAAGTCAGTTCAACCCATTAACATCAATAATTGATTGAGCGATGGCCAAAAACGGCTATCTAAGGATCATTAGTGTCTCTAAGTCCTCCTCTATGTCTA
This sequence comes from Erythroxylum coriaceum, assembly GCA_026874005.2. Classification (NCBI taxonomy): domain Eukaryota; kingdom Viridiplantae; phylum Streptophyta; class Magnoliopsida; order Malpighiales; family Erythroxylaceae; genus Erythroxylum; species Erythroxylum coriaceum. Next base: position 450,342 of record JANQAP020000167.1, read on the forward strand.
AAATAAAGAAGTCTGTGAGGAAGGTAAACTTGTAAACCTTAACGAGAACATCTTTCATGACACCTCTTGGTTGATGAATTGAGCTGTTTGCTGTCTTCACATGCATCTTAGTGAGTATTATCTCTCCTACCCCCAGTCTTTGACATAAAACATACGGCGTCATCTTTATGCTAGCCCCCAAATTAGCAAATGCCTTATTTATTTTAACACCTCAAATAATGCAAGGGATGTAGAAATCTTCTAGATCCTCCCTCTTCTGTGGGAGTGTCACTGCCAATTCATTTTCTACCCACTCTCTGATAGATTCCATTAGGGTAAGTCATGTCTTCAATTGCTTTATCATTTCTATAACCTCATTCAGTTTGATTTCCTTAGATATCCTCATTGCTTTGATCAGATATAGAATCGAAGGCTGATACATTTTCATCTCAAGCAGGTTGTACTTAGCTAGCAAGGAGCTTTCCTTGTTCTTCTACCTTCCTGCTTCCTTTTCATCCTTGACTGGATTTGGATTTTGCTGCACTAGAATGGGATAAGGAAGTTTAGATTGATACTCCTTGATTAGTTTTAATTTAGGTTCACTTTGTAGGTAATTTTTATAATTTCTTTCCCTTTTCTCCATCGTCTTCAGTTTGGCCGAGCTTCTCCTCATTGGCCTTAGTGATCACCATGATTTGTTCCTTTGGGTTTAGGTTCATAGCGTTTTTGGCAGTTGGCCTACTTGGACTTCCAAGTTATGTATTGAGGATACAGGATTCTTTGTTACTTGCTCAAACTTGCCTTCGAGTCTCTTATGAGCATCTTCCATGCCTCCATTCTTGTCTAAGATCTTATCTAATTTGGGGTCCATCGTGTTCAGCTTCTCTTTTTGGAAACCAGGGGATCTTTGAGGTCTGAACTGTTCTCCCGTATTGTTTGACCAAGAAAAGTTTATGTGGTTCTTCCACCTAGGATTGTAGATGTTGAAGTAAAGATTGTTTCCCCCTCCTCAACCATATTGCACTCCCATGCAATTCACTTGTTCTGGCTCATGACCATTCATCAGGAAACAATCAATGGTATCATGGTCTATTTGCCCACACAGCTCACATTTTAGCTGAACAGCTTTCACAATATGAGGAAGAAGCCTTCATATTATTTAGTAGTCAAGTTAGATTCTCAATCCTTGATTGCATCTCTTTCACTTGATCAACAGTTATAGCTCCTTTTTACTTTCGGAAGGTTGCGGGTTTCTACTTCACTTATTAGTCCATAGACAACTGTTGCTAGCCATCTCCTCTAACAACTCCTCAACTTCATCCACCATCTTCCTTATTAACAATCCTCCTATTGCTACATCAATAATGCCTCTCATGGGTGGAGTCACTCCATTGTAAAATGTTTGCAAAAGGAATTCCTTTGGTAGATTATAGTGTGGGCACCTCCTTTACAAATCCTTGCATCTCTCCCACGCTTCATAGATCGATTCCCCATCACTCTATTGGAAGCCTGTAATCTCCTTGATGATTTTGGTTGTCTTAGTGAGGGGAAAATATTTATCTAAGAAAGCACGTACCAATTTCTCCCATGCAGTGATATTGGAGGGGCTAAGAGAGTGATACCAAGCCTTTGCTCTATCCTTTAATGTGAACGGGAAAAGCCTCATCCTAACTACATCTTCTGACATCTGATGATATCATAAGGTATCACATATTTCAAGGAAGTTTACGATATGTGCATTTGGGTCCTCATTTGTCAATCTATATAATTGCACATTCGTTTGTAATATGTTTAAAAGGGCTGGTTTGATCTCAAAAGAGGCGGCTTAAACTGGTGGTCTTGCCACACCTTGATTAGTCATATTAAAGCCCAGCCTCATGAAATCCATGTGGATCCTTAGTTGAGCTCCTTGAAGCAAGTATTGAGGAAATTCTTCCACCATTGGTTCCTCAACTTCTTCTTCCTTGCATTTGGCTATTCGAATGGCTCATTTCAAACGGGCGATGTCAAGTGTAAAGTCTTCAAAGATCCGACTTGTACTTCTAGTAGCTCTTATGTTCAAGCAAGTACATGGACACAAGAGTAGGAAAAATTCCCTAAATAACAAGAATCAAACTAATCCTACACCTTCCCAGTAATAGTGCCAAAAACTTATTGATGTAGGCAAGCTTTACTATTTATAGCCCTCAAATACTACAAGTGCACGAGTCGTAAAATGTAATATGTCAAAGGTAGATCCCACGAGGAGGTGTAAACTAATATAATATTACGTTATCTAAGGCTAAGAAAATTAATAAAATGAAAATAAATTTGGGAAAGTGATTATCAAGAAATTAATTCGCAAGTTATCGAGCAACACAAAAGTCATAGTGGAAATCAACCAAGAAAAGTTGCCAAATTATGAGAGAGGGGATTCTTCCTATCATTAATGCTAACCTATCCATTTATGTGTTAATGGGGTGTCGGTTCTAGAATATCGTAGGGGGATTACTCTTTCTCGAGTTATATTCACGTGCCCTAATTAATAATCCCTAATTGGTTTAAGTATCGAATGGGTAATCTCTCAATTACCAATAGTTCTAAACCCAATTAGTTTTTAAGCTCTCTAATAAACAATCGGGTCTCACACAACATCTCTTTTCATATAATAATTGATTAGATTGATTGCATGGTCTATTGGATCACCTAACTCTCATTAACCTACCCATTCATTTTGCATTTGAATCACCCTCTCAGTTTGTTACCGAAGCATAAAGATAAAACAATCAATCACAACACCCAATCAAAATAGCACAAAAATAACTAGATTAACATTAACTTAAGGTAAAATCCCAAAAGAAAGTTAGAACATCTTAATCAAACCCAAATCCATAAATATATTTGTATTCATCTTAACATTCAAAAAAGCGAAAATAAAGATGAAAGAAATATGCGTGGAATGGGGATTGGGACGCCTCGCAAAGACCCGCTTCTTTCACCTCTCTTCCTCTTTCTCTCTCTTCTTCTTCTGTCCTCTTGGAGTGTTTCCCAAAATGGTAGATTGGAGGCTCCCTTTTATTGTCTTTTCTTTTCCTTCTTATATCTTTTTCTCATTAGGGCAACTCTAGGGCTTTTTCAGTGCTCCAAAGGTCCAAAATGTCCCCAAAAAATGAAATTCGAAAAGTCGGGGGGCACTGTTTGTTGTGCGGGCCTCGATCGTGGCACCTTGTTTCCTTTTCTATCACGATCGTGGCTCCTTGCATTTGCTTCTTTCATGATCATGGCTTATTGTCCACAATAGTAGGCCTAGGTTCAACTCCAGGTCTTCTTCGAATATCCTCCGTTCTTCTATATTTGCCCTAAAAAACTAGCAAACACGTCACGGCACCTCAAAAACATAAAATTGAAGCTCAAACACGTGCTCTAACGCAGAAAATACTCAAGACACAAATATCTAACTAACACAATTCTAACATAAACACGTACTAATCGATTAAATTTAACCACTAAACACATCCTAAACTACCCACAAAGCATGATGCAATCTACAATTATCAGAAATCAAGTTTGCAACATATACGCATTTAGGGATGTCCATCTGAGGTAAGAGTTTATAATTCGCAAGAAAAGAAACTGGATCCAAGGACTATAAGTGGGCACTTCATTGGATATGTCGAAAGGTTCAAAAGGTACATATTTCATTTTCCATCTCATAGTACTAGGTTTGTAGAATCAAGAAATGCAAAGTTTATTGAGAATGACTTAATTAGTGGAAGTGATCAATCTCGGGACTTAGTTCTTGAGAAGGATCATTATGACGTACAAACTCCTACTTCAAGTAATAGATTGATTATCATTCATAGCATCCCTCAAAGACAAATGGGTGTTGAATAACCAATCATTGAAGTTTTATAAGCTGCTGATGACAATCTAATAGATCCGATTGTTCAACAATCACCAGAGGTTATTGAGCATCCAATTGTAGAAGCTCCTCCACAGGAGGGCGTTAATACAACATTAAAAAGATCAACTAGAGATAAGAAATCAGCAATACCTAGTGATTACATTGTGTATCTACATGAAGCTGACTATAATATTGGAGTTGAAAATGACCCTGAAATGTTTTCACAGGCCATAAGTTGTAATAAATCTCAACTGTGGTACAATGCCATGGTAGATGAGATTAATTCTATGGAATCTAACAAAGTTTGGGATCTTGTCAAGTTGCCTAATGGTGTAAAGGCCATTGGATGTAAATGGATCTTTAAGAAAAAAGGGACTCATTAGGCAACAATGAAAAATATAAAGCTAGATTTATTGCCAAAGGATTTACTCAACAAGAGGGAATCGATTACACGAAGACCTTTGCTCCTTATCTAAGAAGGATTCCTTACAAGTAATTATGGCATTGGTTGCCCATTTTGATCTGGAACTACTTCAAATGGATGTGAAAAAAACATTCCTAAATAGAGATCTAGAGGATGAGGTTTATATGAAACAATCGGAAGGATTTTCCTCTAATGATGGTGAGCGTTTGGTGTGCAAGCTTAATAAGTCCATATATGGATTGAAATAAGCCTCACATCAATGGTATTTGAAATTCTATGATATCATCTCTTCATATGGTTTTGTAGAGAATAACATGAATCAATGCATATATCATAAGTTAATGGGAGTACAATTTGTTTCCTTGTTCTATATGTGGATGATATTTTACTTGTCACCAATGACAAGGGTGTTCTATATGAGGTGAAACAATTTCTTCCTAAGAATTTTGATATGAAGGATATGAATAAGGCATCCTATGTCATTGGCATTAAGATCCATAGGGACGTATCTCAATGCATTTTAGGTCTATCCCAAGAAACCTATATCAATAAGGTCTTAGAGAGATTTTAAATGAAAGATTGTTAACCAAGTATAGCATCTATTGTGAAAGGTGATAGGTTCAATTTGAACTAGTTCCCGAAAAATGAGCTTAAAAGGGAACAAATGAAAAATATTCCATATGCTTCTACAGTAGGGAGCCTAATATATGCTCAGGTTTGTACAATACCTGACATTTCATTTGTTGTTGGAATGTTGGGAAGATATCAAAGTAACCCAGGTATAGACCACTAAAGAGCTACCAAAAGGTGATGAGGTACCTTAAAGAGACCAAAGATTACATACTTATGTATAGATGAATTGACAATCTCGAGGTAGTTGGCAATTCTTGTTTAGACTTTACTAGTTGTATTGATTCACGAAAATCAAAATCTAGATATGTGTTTATGTTTACCCTTGCAGTCGTATCCAGGAGGAGTTCAAAGCAGACTTTGATTGCTACTTCTATCATGGAGGCTGAGTTTGTTTCTTGTTTTGAGGCTACCTCACATAGTATATGGTTGAAGAGTTTCATATATGGCCTTAGAATTGTGGATTCCATTTCTAAGCTATTAAGAATGTACTGTGACAATTCAGTTGTAGTTTTCTTGGCCAAAAACAATAAGAGTGGTAGTCAAAGTAAGCACATCGACATTAAGTATTTGGCCATTAGGAAACATATCAAAGAGAACAAAGTGGTCATTGAATACATTAGCAGTGAATTGATGATTGATGATCTTTTAACAAAAGGCATGCCACTAAAGAGTTTTAAGGATCATGTTGCTCAAATGGGATTTGGTTCCATTATGTGATTTATTGTGTGTACTTTCATCGAAACTCTTTAGGGATGGCAATGGGCGGCCCATGGGTATAAATTCAAGTATTTTCAATGGGTCAGGCCCAGACTCAGGCTTAAGACCTAACTATTCTAAGCAAAACGACATTGTTTTGTTTAGAAGAGTTAGGCCTGGGTAACCCAAGCTCCGACCCAATTAAAAAACAGTTGTTTTACACTTTTAATTTTAAAAAAATTTGTGGGGTTGACCCATAAGTCAACCCATTTCCATCCCTAAAACTCTTATTAATTTTGTTGTTTTCTCATTCTGATGTACACATTTTTATTTTGAGAATAAAAATTAGTATGGACCTACAATAAACATAAAAGTTTATTCATCCATTTAAAATGGAATAAGAAATATAATGCATCGTGATACATGGAAGATAATACTCACATTTAGAGGACTTATCGCCATGATTCGTGCATTTGATTTCTTTAATTGAATGGAGGATTCATGACTTTTAGATACGCTATACGACCCAAGTGGGAGAATGTTGTTTGTGAGTGGTTACCCACATAACATAGTAGTTTCCCAATTCAAGTGGGTCGTATCTGTTGATTTTGTTTTTAAAAATCTCACGTCCGCTAGCTACCAATCATCTCCACAAGTTATTTTGATGGGAAGACAACGCAGAGTATAAAATGTGGGAAATAATGTTGAGTCCCTAAGTTTGACATTATTCTGCACACACTATCAGATTGCATCTACTAGAGCTTAGAAGAGCCTTTGCACTCAGTCAAATCTCAATATCAATGGCGGGAAGTATAAGATTAAAATTTCCATATTTCCATTTCGTAATAGACATATATATGGTTTATTCTCATGTGTAATACAAATCCCTCAATAAAGGCCAGAAATTCAACTAAAGTTATCTCTATAATCTATAAGCCTCTTCCTTTATATTGTAATAACAAAACAAAATGCGCTAATCAAAAGTTCACTAGACTTATTGCCAGAAAACAGTAAGTGATCCAATATAAATATCCAAGTACATCCCATCAACTAAAGGAAGATATAGACTTGGTTTGGGAGAGCAGTAGCAGTTGATAACCTACTAAAATGATAAGTACTTATTCCCAATAAGTACTTATGTGTTTGGGATTGTTGTTTTGGTAACTGCTGAAACGTGAAAATAGGTATTTGGCAAATGCGGTTACGGTTGCGATTGCTGAAAAGAAATAAAATAACTAAAAAGCTCATTGATTTAATAAACTATTAATTGTTGTATAAATAATTAAAAAATATTATTAGTCATATAAATTTAAAATTATAAATAATA
>JANQAP020000167.1:543786-573036 GCA_026874005.2 Erythroxylum coriaceum
CGAGGCCAGATATTGCATATGCAGTGGGCGTTTTGAGTCAGTTCATGCACCGTCCTCAGGTTGATCACATGGAAGCTGCCTTGAGAGTTGTTCGGTATCTGAAGGGATCCCTAGGGAGGGGAGTTCTATTTCAGAATCATGGTCACTTGGATGTGTAGGCTTACACGGATGCTGATTGGGCAGGGAATCCGGTTGACAGGAGGTCCACGTCGGGTTACTTCACTCTTGTTGGAGGGAAACTGGTGACTTGGAAAAGTAAGAAGCAGAAGGTGGTCGCGCTTTCTAGTGCTGAGGCTGAGTTCCGAGGGATAGCTCGAGGTCTGGCAGAGATTCTGTGGCTAAGGAAGCTGTTAGCTGAGATTGGTTTCTCGGTTCAGGGGGCGTGCAGCTTGATGTGTGATAATCGAGCAGCAATCAGTATTTCGGAGAACCTAGTACAGCACGATCGTACCAAGCATGTGGAAATTGACCGACATTTCATTAAGGAGAAGCTGGATGATGGGGTGATAACTCTTCCATATGTTCGGTTCGAGGATCAGCTGGCGGATATTCTCACGAAGGCAATTACAGGCAGAGCCTTCAGAGAAGCATTGAGCAAGTTGAATGTGGGTGAACCCACGATTCAACTTGAGGGGGAGTGTTAGATTAAGAGATTATTCCAATCCCTTAATCTTAGGGATTGGATCATTATCATAATATAGTTTCCTAATTTGATTGTAATTGAAATTGTTAGCCTTCTTAGTCTATATATAATGTACAGTGTAACACAGAGAAAAATATTGAATACAGAAAATCGTTCCCCTAAACTATGCTTTCTGATTGTCAAGTCTTCAGTATGTAGCCGTTTAAAACTTGGGGTCAGAGCTTTGCTTCCTGCAAGGGACCTACCTAGCTCGAGCGGGGATTAATCTGGGTGTGAATGGCTTAAAGGTGCCTTCCCATAGTTGGAAGGATACCTCGTGGGCAACCAAAAAAAAAAAGTAGATGGATTATGACTAATAGACTTGACATGGGTAAGCATTGGACTGGATCAATGTGTTATGAAAGGCTTTGGGCTTAGATGATTCATCATCAATGGATAGAGATCAAGGGGAGATCTTGGATGATGTGATGGATAACATCGCAGTACATATACATCAGTTCTAAAAGATAAAGACCATATAGAAAGATCATCTGAAGATAGTAGAATTCTTCATAGATATGGATGTACCTTTCTTAATTAAATATAATCTCTTATCTTGTTATTTGGTATGTAGCTAAATCCTGTCAGATATAGTCCTATCTAGATGGAAGTGTCATCCAATTAGTTAGTGTGGTATAATCTAACAAGGATATAGGTGATCTAGTTAGTTCAGTTCAATTAAGATTCTGAATTGTAAAGCCAGAAGTGCCTATAAATAGCTTATTTGAGTCTTGGTCATGGAGGACAAAAATAGGTGGGAAGGGAACACATTAAGAAAGAGCATTCATTTATATACTTTTAGGGCAATAATAAAGGTTGGCTTTTACTGTAGTTTTTAGGTGTTTATTATTACCTTTGATAGTTTGGTGCTTTCATAGTATTCTTGTAAGACTGTGAGTTAAACACTACAAGAGTCGTAATGCATTTGAGAACAAGTTAGTTGGTTGACGATCACGTGGAAATGCTAAGTCTTGATTAAACGGACTTAGTAAGATTGTCGTGTAAAGGAGTGAGCTCAACTTACGGTATAAGTTAAACCTTTGTAACAATTGATATCAGAGTCATATATCGATATAACGAGAGGCAACGATTTGATGAAGCGTGTCAACAGAGTGTAGGCACTCATATGGTCAATTCCTTAAGGTGAGGAATTACTCACTTCCTACTCATCTCGGTTTGAGGTTTTGGAGGTGCCGATCCAATAGTTATAATATCAAATAACGGACTTAATGAAGGCATAAGAGGATTCTATATTGGAGATCACAATCATAAGGCATGTCATTCCGAGTAAAATTTACCTTGTTTAATATAGTTGATACTAAGTGAACTTAACTTCTTGGACATAGGTTAAGTTTGAGAAAAGTTATCAAAGTAAGACAGAAAAATTGTATATTGTATATCTATTATAAAATTTTGTTATTAATTGTTGTTGACAATTTGGAGTTAAAGTTTTAGAGATATGTCAAAATTATATGAATGAAAAATGTATTGAAATTTTATGTTAACTAATGTCTCATAAACTTTGATGATAATACATAAGATTTATGTCAACACTATGATAGCAAGATTTAAAAGGTGACATTGAGTACAGTTGAAAGGTATAGTACCTTTTTAAAAAAATGAAAAATAATTTTAATTATTGTCAAACTAAATCGAAGTTACAACGAGTTTAAGGCTGTAAGCATACCACTATGTTACAATATGACCTAAGAACAAAAACTTCCTAAGATAGTATGACTATCTGTATAATAGACAATAGCAAGAAATAATTATAGGCACCACTAAAGTTTCATCTTCATGGGAAAGTTCATTCACCATTTCTGGTATTTGCGATTTTACTTTCTCTTCTTAGCAGATTTCTTTTTTGCAGATTTGGATTGCAAGCAAAAATCACCAGGGATGTCTGGGACATGGGCAATAGCTAGTAGGGTATCACCGTCCTTTGTTTGTTCGACACCCTTGTCCCCTGATTCTTAGTTTGCCCAACAATTGCAACTGGAGTCAGCATGTTGGCTCAATCCATCTGACAATGCTCCAAATATTGGGAGGAGAAATCATTCGCACCACTATCTAGATTCTCCACAATGTCTGCAATGGAATTGTCAAGAGTTGTCGTTCCTTGGGAAATACATGTGACAACTTGCTCAGTCCTCAAAGATTATCATTGTCTACATCCACAGTAACTATATCCACAACACCATTAAGCTTACCCACAACAATACTAGTAATTTCAACCTCTGCAAGAATTCTATCTATATCAACCTTAGATGTCCCAACCTCCGTTACTATTTCCACATTTGTAGCAAGCATGCTTGTGTCTACCAAAGATCAGATGTTGTTTCTATTGTTGTGGCCTTTGCAGTTTCCAGTTCATCATTACTGCTAGTTAGCCTGTTAGAAATTTGGCTCGCCATTAATGAAGTATCACTACGTAGGCTTTCAGTTCTCCTATCGGCATCCACAGCATGGACCACAGGTGTCTCTATAACAACAGCAGTAGGTTGAGTAGTAGTCGCAATGGTACTCTATCTTAGAAGATTATGTGTTGGTATCTCTGTAGTAGTCTCCAATTGAAAATCCCTCCAAGTCAGTTACCACTACTTATTGACTTTTAGTTTCCAACAGTAAGACAGCTGTATAGTCTTTATAACCACTGCACCCTTATCTCCCACACTCATAATCGAAAGATTATCCTGAAGGATCATCGACTTAAGTGTCTCAATACACACTTTTGAGTAGCCTACCATCTCTATGTGTAGTGTTTAAGAATATAAAAGTTTAGAGGTTTACCTAAAGAGTTTGCCATATAGCTCAACCCTTGGAGTGTCCATAGTTCCATGGGCAGGTTGTGGAAGTGGACTCACAGTGGAATTTTGTCAATTGAACCTCTGTCCATGTCCATACATATGCCCGGCCTCCATTGTCACAAGAATAAAGGTTGATCTCCAATGTGTCACGGGCCTTGTTCGATGATTTCCTGCACATCACAATCTTTGCAAAATTTGAAGAGAAAGGACACATCCTCCCGTAGCAAGACTTTCTCCAGTCCTTGGAACTCCACCTAGCTTGAGCCCAAGTATTCACCACTGCAAAAATATATAGGTATAATACCTTGATGAAACTGTTTCATTCAATTTACTCTATTACAAGCATATTCAATATAAGGTTCAGAGAATGGTAAAAACGGTAATTATTTCTCGACAACCAACAAGTCTTTCCCCAACCAGAGTAAGGTGCACCATTTGTTACTATTGGACAAAATTTTCCTTTTGTTTTCTTCTTGTTCTTAGCCATAACGCCCATTTTGGGACGAGTTGGAAAAGGAATTCCTAATTCTTACACGGATGAGACTGATCAGTGAAAAATTCTGACACCAATCATTTACAAAAGTGAGTATTACACCAAGAATTGACAAGCTGATGAGTTTTCTAATGTGGACTATAATTAAATGCATTTACTATAGAATGGTAATAGTTATCATTAGAAAAATGATTGCGTGACTTTTCTTACCTATACGTAATATCGTGTAGATCGTGTGTATTTCTGGTTCATGTTTACTAGTATTTGATACTGAATTTATATTCAACATTATTACAATGCTTAAGGGATGACAAGAAATAAAATGTTAAATAAAAGCAATTGATCTAAATTTATACAAATAGTCTTTATATATTGGATCAAGGGAGACTTGCGCTTAACATAAATGACAAGAATACAAAGTAATTAGATAACAAAGACTATCCTTTGATGTCATATTAGTTAAATCAACATAATAAGAATCATAAAGTTACATACAAGGATATATATGTATCCTTTTGATTATGAATAATATGAAACTTGTGAAACTTATTGAGTTGAAGAATAACTTAATCAACTTTTGGTAAAAGGATAATGATCATAGTGAATTGTTAGATCAATATATGTGATGTATTGGATGGAATTGGTCAGGTTGTCAAAGCCCCCAAAATAATTATGATTCTCCAAAGTTTTGTAGTAGTCGTGGAACCAGGTTGATTCCCTAGAGAACTAAACACTAGTTTCTTAATTTCAAGTAATAAAATAAAAAGGGGGTTTTGATTAAGAAACTGATTAACTAAAATTAATACGAAAACAAATTCAATCAACTAAATATAAAAGTGAGAAATTCAAGATTGGCAAACTACGATTCAAGGGAAAGATTTCATCTAATTGTAACATTGATCATTGGCCTAAAAAGAATATTTTCATGATTCAAGCAATTAGTCCGAAACATATTAGGATAGCCAAAATAAGTTTCAAATTTTTCTAAATTAATTGGTTCCAACTCAACATCCAAACCAAAACTTACCATCTATTGACTGGGTGTGATAACATTTCATATCAAATAAATGATAACAATAAGCTCCGTGAAAAAGACTAAACCCTAAATTAAATAATTGAGATAGCTGCAACTATTCAATTTAGTTTTCTTGTCTATCATAAATTAAATATGGAAATTCATAAATAACCTATTTGCTACTTGTACCATTCTTTCATGACAATTACGGATCACTGAATTCATAGATAGCGATAGAGTAATCAATATTAAATTAAATTGTCAGATTAATCAAATATTAATCATTCAGGAAATATAAAAACTCAAAACAAGAAATAATTTAATTAAAATGTGAATAAAAGGTTTTGAACACAAAACCTAACAAGGTTATAATTAAAGTATTGAATCCCCTTGAATCAGAACGATTGAATTTAGTCACACGTGACTTTTCACTTCAATAACAAAAATAGAAGAAAAACTAAGAATTGCTAAAAATGTAAAAAGAGATAACATTTTTCTGTTGTGAGGAACGTCCCTTTTTATAAGGTTTTCTAATCTAATCCTAATCTAACTTTAACTTGAAAAGATGTCTATCTAAAACGAATTTAAATTCCTATATGATAAGGTAAGAAGAAGTTTTCCAGTTAAACTTCAACTCTTCAAGTGGTCAACATTATCCACTGCATCAATCTCTACACTTTATCCAAAATTTGTGATTTTCATCAATAGAGTCCCAAGTTGATGCAATCTCTACTTCCCATCTCCTAAATAAAATAAATATTAATTTTCATATTTAAGCATCAAAATAAATCCAAAACAAATGAGATAATATCAAATAACATAGCAAGCTAAGATCTTATTAGGAATAACAATTCATAAAAGGATTATTCTTATATTTCATTAGAATTATTAATGATTTTATGTTATACAATCCTATGTATTAAATGAAATATTGATTAAAATTATATATATTCACAATTGATGGTTTATACTACATGTTGTTTTAAGCTTCCTTAAGTCTTGAATATGACATGTATGGCCATAGAGGCGGGAGCGATGTTACAATCCGTAACGGATTAGAAAAATCGATTGATTTGGACAATTCGTTAATTCCAAATACTTCGTCTACTTATGCACGTATGCATGTCACTCCAATTTCAGTTCATTTAACGGTTTAGTAATATGACAATATCTAACTTCTATACTGATTGTGTTTTAGATACTAAATCTAGTGACTTATTCACTGCATCCTCTACAAATTTAGCTATAGCAGAAAAGTTGTTGCAAGAGGGTGTGAGAAACCCTATACTTGAGGGAACAACTGTTACTGTTCCAATTGGTGCGTTCGAACGTGCAAGGACCCTTCTAGAGAATCCAGACATCAAGGACTCATTTACCTTTACTGACTCTTATGTTACTTGGAATCCAAATAAATAATTATATCATCATCAGTTAGCAAGTTAATCAACTGAACTCACCTTTAAAGTTTATTTATTGTTGTATCTGTAATAATTTGTCAAACAACATATCTACTACTTAGGGGTTAAGTTGTGTATTATTGAATGTGGACTGTTATTATTCTAGTTCTATGAGTGTATGAATTTGGTAACTTCTAATTCAAAGTTCGTACTACTCCATATATATCATATTATTATATTGATAAAATTATTTAAAATTTTTCTTACTAATTTCTGAAATGTTAGTAAATACTAATGATTAATTAATACTATTGTTTAACACTTTAAAATATGTTATGAGTTTTTTTTCAATAATACATTGTAAACATTCAAAACAAATCTCCAATAAAAACATATCTTAACTATGATAGATTATAAAAATGTTAGTTTAATAATTTATGAAAATGTTAATCATTTGGTGACGATTTTTAGAAATCGTCACCAAATGTATATATTCAACGATGTTTTTTAGAATTCGTCACTGAGTGTGCAACATTTGGTGATGATTTCCAACAATCGTCGCTAAATGCTTGACATTTAGTGATGATAAAAATAAATAGTCGCTGAATGTTTAAGACTTTGCGACGAAAGAAGACTTTCGTCACCAAATACTAACCTTTTGATGACGCTTCATAATATCGTCGCAACATATATAACCTTTAATGAAGATTTCGTATATTCGTCACCAAATGTTAGAAAAGTTATGGTGACGTTTTCAAACTTCGTCGCGATTGCATTATTTCACGACAAATATAAGAAATCGTCACTGAGTGTGCATGATTTGGTCAGCCCCGGCCCTGGGCAGGGGCGAGGTGGGCCACTGCCTAGGGCCTACTTTTATTTTAAAAAATAATTACATGTAAAAATATAATTTATTAAAAAAAAATTTTAATTTATTTTTAATTAATATCAGGGGCCCATATTTTCTCTTTCGTCCTGGGCCTATAAAATCTCAGGACCGGCTCTGGATTTGGTGACGATTTTCTCTGTAAGTCCCTAAAGGTTTTCCCTTGCACAACGCTTTGTGGTTTCGTCACTAAATGGTAAGTTTTAGTGACAAATACTTTTAAACGTCGCAATATGTTGTCTTTTGGCGACGAATTTGGTTTCGTCGAGAAAAGGTGTCTTCGTTGTAGTGAATTTATATCTTTTATCAACATATTTAGAAACCTAATAGGTTACATACAAAGAATCAGTTAAAGAGAGAAAATATATGTTTTTAATCAAGTTAGACTTGATTGTAAAGTTTAAAAAACTTAATAATTAAATATGAAATATTTAATAAATAAGGATCAATATAAGATATTGAATCTTATCTAGACATAATTGGTATTTAATTAGAATTAATTTTAATTTTAATTAAAATTTAATTGAAATTATAATTAAATTTTAAAATATCCAAAACCTATTATAAATAAACTTAAGAACTAATGAAGTTAGCATTCCTTGCCTAGCTCTATCTACAATTGTTGCAGAATTCTCATAATACGTTATATAGATACTATTAGAGACCAAACACTTGTACTATTATGATAGTTGAGATGAGTCAATTGTAGAAATAATTTAAAGAAAATGATCAAATATTATAATAAGATACGAATTACAATTCATACTTTATTATGATTATGTGCTAATCATTTTATAAAATTTAAGTTTTGAAAAATTAAACAAAAAAATTTCATTACTATTCACAATTCCACTATGTGTGAGATATAATCCTGTCTCGATTTCTCAACATGACTCCAATGTGTCACCTGAAGATGAATCTGCAATGTATTTTTTGGAAGTTAAAAATCTCTCTTTACATGCTCTTTTCCTGATGCAGGTGATACCAAATAATAAATGGTATCTAAACACAAACTATTGCACTTGTCTAAAAGGAAAAAAAAAATGATGGCAGGCATTAGAAGCAGAAGAAAGCAACTTAACGCGAGAAGTGTACAAATACAAGCCAATAACTATATACCAACAGGGAATGAGGATTTTCAAAGGCAAGGTATCCATCTGCATTAACAGTGACAACTAAGCTGGTAAAAAGATGGAACCTCCTCACGTTAGCATTTCTTGGTTGTTTTTGTTGCATCATCGTCAAATGGGTGGAACAGGGTTAACCCCTTTTGGTCCACCTTATCCTTTCTTTCACCATTAAAGCTTTTTCCAAGTCCACAATAAGGAATGAGTATGCAACCCGAAGAAGTGGCCTGTTATTTACAGTTTGACGAACTCAGATTTTTGTGAATGATGACTATTAAAAGATCGAATGTCATCGTCTGTTGAGTTCTGAGCGGACCTTAAGCCATGCTATCAAATAGAGACGTTGTGGATGGGTACGTGATCATAATAAATACCACAATAGTATGGAACGTCAGGTTTTCCTTCAGTAGCTAAAATATTCGTAATCCTTGATGTTAAGGTAAAGACGGTACGGTAGCACTTCTCAACCGATTCAGAGTAATGCTTGTCTGCTGCACTAGGCTGAGGCTAGAGGCTGGATCATGATGCATAACCCCTTAAAATTTAATCAGTTTCAAATGGCTTGCTATATCTTATGTCTCATCGAGACTATTGTATCTCACTTTTGTTGACCAATTTCATTAAGGAAATAATCAACTACAATAAAAAACAAATACATGCAACGGAAAGATACATATGCATACATGTAAAGCTTCAGTATCAACTTACCAGGATGGTAAAATAAACTTTATGCATCGTGTCCAGCTTAGTGAGAGGGAATGGGAAATAAATGAGGTATCGGGGTGATGACAAATCTGCAAATTGGCAGAATTAAAAGCTTGTAATCAATTGGGAGACAAGAATGCTGAACTTTTAGAATTATAAAAAAAAAAAAGACATAAGCACGTCTGAAATAGCTGTTAAAATTTGAAATCCAATCTAACATCGAAGATATATTTTAATTGTTAAGCGAACTAACCAGCATATATATGACTATTCTATATAATACAGAAACTGTCAAAACATCTTAAAAGATGAACAACAGGGGCAGAGGAATCTCAAACATTGCAGGAGGACCAAACCTGTAGGTGCTTTTCTTATATAATACAGAAACTGTGAAACATCTTAAGAGATGAACAACAGGGGCAGAGGAATCTCAAACATTGCAGGAGGACCAAACCTGTAGGTGTTTTTCTTTCTTCTCTTTCTGTGCACTGAAAGTAAACTTTCTTCCCTCCCAACTTTCTTCCCTCCCACTGATTCCTTATGAAAACCAAAACGTAATAATATTATTTTTACCGCAAAATCAGTTCAGAAAAATGTAATACAGAGGTTGAGCAGTTAAAATCTTGTGTGTCTATACCAGGAAAATCCTAGAGCCACATGCTGAAAGGTCGCTCATATGCAAAAATATGTCTCATCAGGGTACTTGCTTCGAGAATGTTTCCTGAAACTGGAGTAGACAAATGTATAATTGTTCCTATCCCCAAATCACATCAAACATAAGAACATGTGAAGAATGATTATGATAACATGCTTCAAAGCTTTGTCACTACCTTATTATTGAGTTCGATTGCTTGTATCAGTATTTGCAGTTATTTTCGGCATTTCAGGTTTCCTCAACATATTTACAGGGTGTCTTCTTATGTCCATAGCTCGGGCAAACAATGACCAATAATCTTAATATTTTGACTGCCTGAGTTAACTGCAGACGTGCAATGTACTAACGCATGAAAACTTAAAATGAAATGTCAACCCAACTAACTCCAGCTTCTTTGATGCCTAATGTTTTACTAGCCTCCCTTACTGTCCTGAGACTATCCCACATTTCCAGAGTGGCATAAGCATTTGAAAGCATAACATAAACTGAAGGGTCATTTGGTGAGGTAGCAAGAAGGTGGTCAGCAACTGCACCAACAAGCTTAGAATTCCTGTGAGTTACACAGGCGCCAAGCAAGGAGCTCCATATGGTTCTGTCAGGCTTGAATGGCATCTGAACAATTAAGTCCTCTACCTCATTGAAATGCCCAGCTTGACCAAGAAGATCAACCACACAATAATAATGTTCTAGATGAGGTTGAAGGCCATGAAGTTTCATGGACTTAAACATGGACCATCCCTCTTCAATCAAACCAGCATGTCTGCAGGCACTAAGCACACCTAGAAAGGTAACTTCATTTGGTTTTAACCCTTTTTGGACCATCTCTTCAAAAAGTTCAACTGCTTCTGTTGCCCTTCCATTCTGTCCACATCCTACAATAATCCCTGTCCAACACACAACATCCTTCTCATGAACAGAATCAAACAAAGCTAAACCAGCCTCAATTTCACCACTTTTAGAATACATATCAATAAGAGCAGTGAGTGTAACTCTCTCTGCTTCATATCCACTCTTTATACAAAACCCGTGAACCTGTTTGCCACGTTGAAGACATGCTAAGCTTGAACAAACTTTGAGAACACTGGAAACAACATATTGATCCACTTCAAGGTCCAGATTAATCATATCCCTAAACAATGAAAAAGATAGAGAGTTTAGTTCAACCTTAGAGCATCCCATGAGTAAACCAGACCAAGCAACAATATCTTTTTTAGGAATCCTGTTAAAGAGTAGAAAAGCATCCCTAATCTTCCGCACTTTTGCATAGAGGTCTATAAGAATGCTTCCGACAACACAATCTAATTCATACCCACTACAAACAACCAAACCATGAACTTGAATCCCCAGTCTCAAATTGAGCAAGTTGATGCAGACCTTCAAAGCACTACTCAGTGTGTAAGAATCCATACATGAACCAGAACGATATATTCGCAAAAGCATAGCTATAGCAGTTACATTTTTTTCATTAACAACATACCCAGAAAGCATAGAATTCCAAAGTGCCAAGTTATCACATAATGAGGTGCTGGAACCAGAGTTTTGATGAAACAACTTCAATGCTGCATTCAATGCATTGCAATTTGAATACATATCCACAAGTGCAGACAATGTAAAGCAGCTAGACTCAAAACCTAGCTTCAAAACGTAACAGTGAATTTGTTTCCCCATATCCAAGAAACCAACATAACTACACATCTTAAGTGCACAAGGAAATGTGAACTCATCAAGCTTAAAGCCTTTATGGTGCATTTTATACACAAACTCCAATGCACGCAAGTTCCCATTATCTGCAAAACCACCAATGATACTGTTCCAAGAAG
This sequence comes from Erythroxylum coriaceum, assembly GCA_026874005.2. Taxonomy (NCBI): domain Eukaryota; kingdom Viridiplantae; phylum Streptophyta; class Magnoliopsida; order Malpighiales; family Erythroxylaceae; genus Erythroxylum; species Erythroxylum coriaceum. Next base: position 555,374 of record JANQAP020000167.1, read on the forward strand.
CACTATTAGGCTCCGGCATTCGATGAAACAAATCCACTGCCTCCTTCATCAACCTTTCTTTACAATGCCCTGAAATAATAATGTTCCATGACGTAGAATTTGCGGTAGAAATGATTTCATCAAAAACTTCTCTTGCATCATTCAAACTCCGACATTTAACATACATATCCAAAAGGGTATTCATCAAAACAATATCATTATCTAATTTCTCTCCAGCAATTCTTCCATGAATCAGCCTACCTAGTTCGATATTTTCCACGAGACTACAAGCTTTTAAAGCCACGGAATACATAAAACCATTGGGCGCCTCTGCTTTGGAATCCAACATCTGGGTGTACAACTTTATAGCTTCTTGAGGTTGACCGCTATTGGTGTATGCAGAGACCATCGTCGTCCAAGTAACAATGTTTCTATCAGGCATTTCATCAAACAGTTTACGTCCTTCGTCTAAAAAAGTGGAGTCGACATACATTGATACTAAGTTGTTCGCCGCATAAACGTTATGAGAAAACCCAGTTTTGATCAAATGAGACTGAAATGCTTTTCCCTGTTTGATAGCGTGAAATCGCCCACAATGACGCAAAGCTGCCACAATGCACTTCAAATCCATTATCGTTATTTGTGAAAACTAACAACTTAATGGAGTCCCCTATAATGGCAGGATAAGCAGGAAACCCACAAGAGGTCACGATTGACGCTTGCCCCGTACTTAATATTGTTGAATACATTTGTCCGACTCCATTGCCGAGGTTGGACAGACCATTTATACGTGTCGTTTTTAATCACGATATAAGAATTATGAAAATAGTGTACGTATCTATCACCGTCTTGGATGTAAACTAGTCTTTTATAAGATGGAATTTGGAATGAATCAAATTATTACTGAAATCCGCTTGCTTTGGGTTGAAGTTTTAGTTCGGCAAGATCGGTTGGTCATCCGAGCAATCAATTCATTGGGTCAGTTGTCACAAAACAATAACAGGTGGGTGTCTCAGAAAACAATAATCATGCCGAATGAAGCAGTTAAAACATGTGGAAGCAGTCTTTGCGAATATGAAGGCAAAATTATCTTCCACGCTTGTTCTTACAGGAAAGTAGAGTGAAAAAATCTATTTGCATATCTACAGTCTTGATGTAAAACTATGGCACACTTAATCTCAGACCTCAATAGTCGAAAGCTTGAAAATCCAACACAGCGCATGTGAGAGAACTATTAGAAACCAAGGCTTGAAAACTAGACAACAAAACAAAATTGATGTGGAGGAGACCACCTATGTTTTCATGCAAAACGTATGATTATAATGGAGAACTCCTCGGATACTCAAAACTGGAATTCCACCACACACCTGTAAGTGTAACGACTGCAATGACCATCTGCTTCTCTTTGCACAGCAGAACATTGGCAATGGACGGCAGAAAGCTAGCGTTCAAGAGAATAGCCGAGGCTGCAATATACTTAGTGGGTATTGCTGATGAATGTACAAGATTAATGATGATGAACTATGTCACCAACTATGTCATCTAATGGACTCGATCAGAGCATCATGAAAGTTAATTGGATGGCCTGATCCAAGTGTTGAGTTATGGTATTGGAGACACCCGCATTCTGGCAAAGGATACATATAGATGGAAGTTTTTCTGTTGATCTTTTTCACTCTGGGTACCATCATTCCTTTGCGATCACTTTCAGTCAGCATTGCTTCCATTTGACCTTTGAAAGCCGTCCAGCTGTCAAACCAGTTAGTAGAAACTGCATTATCAAATCTGTACATTGTTGTCAAAATCCTGGGTTCCACATTACCTCGTAATACAAATCTCTTGAATCTCTAGATTTTAGTTTCACAACAACCATAGGTCCATACCTCAAAATCAATCCAAATCCAGTTGTCACATAAAATGCCGAACAAGTAAACAATCTGCATATTCATACTCCTATTTTCTAATTCCAGAATATTGCTATTATGACAAAGTAGGCCCATTTTACATCCAGCAGGACTCTCAAAGGACTATACATGTTCTGACGTTTGATGTATATAAAATATGCATATATTTTATATAGTATGTTGTTATATCTTTTATCTAAATTATTTTAATATAATTGGTTTTATATCATATTTTAAATAATTGTGGAAGCGTTATTTGAGAAATGACAACCAAGAAAATATAGGGGTTTACGAGTCAAAATATGAAGAAAACACTATTTATGACTGAATCCAATTTAGTAATATACGGTCGTGTATTAGCCCAAGTTCTTCTCGAATAAGGCTAAAGGTAACATACAACCTATAATACGAGCGCGTCAAACCTGTATTCCAATCCAAAATTTTGGCAAAAAGATACACGATCATATCCAAAACCGTATATATGATGGACAAAAATTATATAAGACGATGAAAATTAGAGTTTTCAATTAGGGTTAACTGCCCACTTAAAGAAAGCTTAAGAACACATTCGAAAGTCATTTCAATAGAGAGATCAAAAATCATTCTATAGAAGCGATCTTCAACAAAGGATACCTTAGAATTTTATATTACATCAAGGAATACCTTCGAATGAGTTTTGCCTTCATTTTAACTATTGTTTTTGCATTTGTAAGGATGATATGTGACTAAATAGTAAATACTTCTATATCATAACGAATAATCGTATGCTTTTTTATTCAATTTTAAATAAAGGTTTCTCTGTTTGAGATTCATATGTATTGCTATTAATACTAACCATATACAAGCGAGAAATTAGGTCTAACTTTATCTACAAATAGATATACTTACGTGTATTGTCTTCAGCACATATATTAAAAATTGAATAGGGATTAAAAGATAAACCTACATGACTCTTTCGATATTATAATAACCTTTGTGGAGCTTCAAAGAATTTAGGACAATATGAAAAAAGATAATAAGATAGAGATATTGGTTAATCTACTTAAAAATAGGTAGTTCTAAATTGAGAGGTATCAAATTATAAACTTAATAAGTCTAAATAAAAGAATTCCTTTAATTGAATAAACATACAAGATGTAATTAAGAAAAACCTAACTAAATATTTTTTAAAATTGATATTCTTTTTATAATTATTCAGTGTTCTTGTAGTGACATAAAATAGTGAGGATTTAGTTTTAACTTTAATTAAATCAATAGAATTTCAATTCATTACTAATTAGATAATAATTAAAAAATTAAATTCAGTATTTATCAATTCTTCCTAGGATTAACTCTTATTATTACTTTACTAATACAAAACAATAGATATACTTCCCTAAATTGAATATTAAAAGAATAGAATATAAAAATTCACTCATCAACATCGTGCAAGACATATATTACGCTTTAACTACTTCCACGGTGCATGCCAAGTTTGGACTGATCAAGACAGGATGACGGCTTCACACTGAAGTTTGCACAGGTATATTGCTACAAGCATCAAGCATCACCAACAAAGAAATATAATGCAATGTAGACGTCAAATACCTGATTCCCATGTCCTGCAGTAGAACCACAAGCTTGCGCTTATCAGGCCTAATGGTCTTTGCATGACCATCAAAAAGGAATCTGCGATGGCCCATCAGAAAATGGGGGAAATTTCCGCCCTGAGTTGTTACAAAAACCTCGCTAAGCAAACAAACGGTGTAATCCAATGCTGCCAACCTTGAAGAATAGCCCTGTGATAGGGATCAAAAGACATGAGAAATTCGGTGGCATATATACACTGAGACACACGATTAAAGTAAAATCACATAAATGATGCACATGCATATGAACTCATAGGTGCACCTTGTGTCATATAATCTCCCGTTTTAATCTGCCTGATCTACTTATTCACTTGGATACGCAAAGTTAAACTGAACAAAATTGTATAGATAAAATCATGAATCTAACCAGATTGAAAAAAAGATAGAAATATTGATCTAACATGCATTTTCATCTGCTGGGATTGTGTAATTCAGTTTGTTAACCTTAGTAGTACTCTTATCAAGAAAGTTACGAGATAAAAGGAAACATTACAGCTTAACGGCCCTAATAGGTACAAAGGTAGACAGCTTAAGGCATGCCTGGATGAGCAACCAAATTCTCAAGCTTCAGTTAAAAAATATCCCACTAAGCAAGAATGATAAATGGCACAGATTATGAATGTTTCCTTGACCATGATTAATAGGAGGGTGTTACAAGTATTTACCTTAAAGGGGGCAAGCTCATCTGGAGTTGCAAGAGACTCCTTGGAGTAGATCAAAGGAAACATTTTCAGCATCGGGGCTAAATACCTTTCTGCTTGGTAAAGTTTACCCGAAGCCAAATAAATTGAAGTGTTGCTCCCAAATCCCATACCACGAAGCATCATCCCAACCTATGCTGACAGGAAAAGACATCAAGCAAAACAAGATGTTATTGTTAATTTATTAGTGGATTTAGATTAGTATGCATGAGACAAGGAAGGTATAGAAAAGCAGGCATCAGTCATCAGACTGAAACGATTCTGAGTATAAAGGCGTAAGTCATCAGACATGGAATAGATTCTGAGGACACAGGCGTCATTCATCATACATGAAATGGATTGAGTCTTTACACAAAAATGAAACAGTTCCACAGGGAGCAGAAGCTTACAAAGTGTTTGTATCAAAGGCTCATATTAATATGCCAAGTCACCAAAAGGCAAGAGAATAAGGAAAGAAATCCGAAGTACCTCCAAGGGTGTTAGAGGACATTGACCATTTATACGATTATAGCCCGGGATAATGATACGGTCTTTCTTCTTAAATTTTTTTTTCCACCATCGTTCTCGAAATGAATCCATTTCAAACTTCTCAGAATCTCCTCCATCATACACACAGCATGAGAAGGCCACCATGTCCTACAGTTTAACAAGAAATATTAAGCAATGATTAGTTTAAATCGTATTATTTCAATAAGGAACATGAAAAGAATAGAATGCATGCTTAGTGAATCACAAATAGATAGAACAGTCGTACCTCCTCAAATCGGAGGTGAACAGATACATACTTTCCACCAGTCTGTGAGCTTTTATCAATCATTCGATTAACCATCTTTTGTGAAAGGTCAGATATTGAGGAAGAGAACTTCAAAGCTTTGTAATTTGCTAGGCATCTTAGTAACTGAATATGTGAAGGGACATTCATCGCCAATCTGTTGGCAAATGGGGCTATGCGGACAACCCTGATAAATGAATCACCAGATAAACAATGTGGAAGTATGATTCAACATATTTAAAAGCCAGAAAAAATGACAAGCGCAACAAAGTTGCAATGTTCAAATCGGCCATCCTTATATCATAGGATCATTCAACATATTTAAAAGCCAGAAAAAATGACAAGCGCAACAAAATTGCAATTCTCAAATCGGCCATCCTCATATCATAGGATCTTTACTTTGGCTCTCAGCTTGCTCTCAGAATTTCCTATTTCAAGTTGTGAACTTGTGATAAACAATCGTTCACGTCATACAATTAGACCAGAAAGAAAGAGGACATGCTTCAGAACATACCCTTGCTGCCGTAGAACAGGATAAACTTCTCCCAAGTAATAATTAGCTGAAGCCCAAGCTGGGACACGCAAGTTTGGAATATTTGTGATATTGTGGTGATACCTTTCCATCAAATCGTCTGGTAGTTTTGTCACTACTTTCACATAACCATCCAGAGTTTTGATAAAATGATCTTCATCATATATATCTGCAAACACACTATAAAGCAGGTGGATTTCACTTTATAACACACTCAAGGTCAATACAATAAGTTTTTCAGGAAAAGAAAATTCGTCGCAGGAAAGAATTCATAATATATGTTTCGACATCTTCATGTGCACTTATTATATGGTTACTTAAGCATGATGCTAGGCATTTGATATGGTTAAATGACTACAGGTTCGTTAACAGGAGTCAGATTACACAAGCCATACGAACTTCAATGAGCCATCTCTAGTCTCCAAGATAATATAACTAACATTATTATAGGAGTCTGGTTAAACTTCTAATAACCATAAGCATAGTAATTTCAGGGATATTGGCATTATCGGAAACAGAGACATAACAGAGTAAATAGCAGCACCCCGAGCATGCTTGCAGAATCTAAACTAATGCGGTCTTATTCCAAACCAGAAGTTGTGCAAAGAATGGCATTTCATAATTTTCAAAAAAGAATTACACCTGTTTTTTTACACTCAACGATACTGTCATTAGGCACTTACAACCTTTTAACTTCGTGCGAGTAGGTTTTTCACTTAGTACACCTTATCACCTTATCTTAACATTTAAAACACGTGAATGATGTAAGTAAGCTGCTCACCTTGGATCCATCCATACACTATTGAGGTCGAAGTAAGGGATAACTAAAACAGTATTCAGAAGTCCTGCCACTGCAACTGCATTACAGATCTAAGACACAGAAGGGAAGTGTCAGAAACAAGGCATGAGCACATAATGGATATTAAGGCATTGCGGTCTGCACACCCGGCACATCTTAATATTCTCGAAAAATTGTAAATAAAAGAAAGAAAGAAAGAGTATACCAAACAGACCAGTAGAAATGGTGGAGGACTCACCGCAGAACGCTGTTGATTTAGACCACCATTTGCCTCAACAAGCAGGTAGCCGACGGGGCCAGAAGGCTCTACAATTAAATGGGAAAAGTTTGGATTATCTTTCTCTTTAACTATTGGAACAAATGCAACTTGAGTTAACTCATTTTCCGCAAAACGAGAATTCTACATTCGTGAACTATAACACGCTAAATTCAAGATCGGAAAATCTTTCACCTGTTACAATGGGGAAATTCGGTTTGTAAGTTGAATTGGAACAGGGTCTCCGGACTTTGAGCTTCCTTTTGTATTGCCACACAGAGGACAACTGCGCCAAGAAAATGGCCCATCATGCTCTGAGAATCAGAATTAAGTAGGTAAAAGGTACGCAGATTTAGTATCTAGCGTCCTTCGAATTGCTGTCACAAGACATGAGAAGTCTGTTCTTGTTAGTCACTTTATGATCTAGTTCATTTTTAAAATTAACACCATAATCCATCTAAACTTTCCACCTATTCCTCATCCACCATGATCAGACGTAGAAGGCGCACTTCACGTTACGTCTCAGAAAGGACAATTTAATTGAAGAACTGAGGATGAAAAAGAGATATAAGAGACGAAAGTAGCATCGTCTTTTCCATTTATTTTACCATTAAAGACGAGAGAGATACTCTTTTCGGTTGTCTTCTTCTCGCAACAATCAAATAAAAAACCAAAATCCAGAAGAAGTTAAAGAAAACACAAAACAGAACTCAACAATCAACAACCTGAATAGCAGTCGAATTATCAGCTTGAATATGAGGCCAAAGTTTCTGAAACAACTGGTGGCTCTTGTACACAGCAACAGGGTAAGTAGTCTGCGCAAGAAACGCGGAGAACTGACCAACGCACATGATCAACGCCAAAATGTACAGTAAGGGCAAAACCAGGAGGTACTTGACGTTCCACCGGGAAAATACGCCGGCAGTGAAGCTGTCCCGCCGAGAATGGGACAGAGTTTTGGAGCGGAGCCGTCGTCTGCATTGGGAGTTGGTGTCGCAGGTGGGGCCTTCGCTGGCGTAACCGTTATTAGTAGGAGTGTTAGTACTGTAGAGTTTGGCTTTCATGGGTGAAGAATGGCTATGGCCATGTGCATAGAGGAACAGATTCAAAGTGGGTATTCGGAGGTGCGGTTTATGTTTAGGACATAGGTTATTTGGGAAGACAGAGCGAGAGAGAGAGAGAGAGAGAGAGAGAGAGAGAGAGAGAGAGAGAGGATTGGTCGGAGGGGCTGGGCTCGTGCTCGTGCTCGTGCTCGTGCTGGTGCTGGTCTCCTCTCCAATAATGAGTGGTAGGTGCGATCAAGGGACTCGTAATTTTGCGCGCTCAAATCGCCGTACCTGTTCATTTGATCTTTTTACATTAAAAATATGTTTTTTATTCAATAATTAATGCAATCTTTATTTGGGACGAAGTTAAAGTAAAACGTACTTTTAATAAATACGAAATAGTTCCAGGCACAAGTCTAAAAAATGCAATTGTTTGATATATAATGAAGTTTAAAAAAACATGTCTCCTTAAATCTTATAATTTTTAATATAACAATTAAAATTCAGCAAATTGGTGGAAACATTACGCAGAAAAAATGCGTTACTTGAAAGTAATCCAGAAATAATACATTACCAAAGGAACAAACATAAGCACATGATTGAAGCATGATTCTTCAGAAGGAAATAGGCATTGAATGCTTTTGCTAGCAAGAAAAAGAAGAGCATAAATATGTGATTGAAATCTGAGATACAAGTCGAAGAAAAAAACTATGGAGATGGAAATTTGGTGCGGAGAGAGAGGGTAGTAATGATACAGTATCCTTCTGGCTGTATCAGACCCCACATTGATTTCAATGCGTACGTACCACTTACTACAAGCTAGCTGCTTCATTCAAAGTGGTCAGTCCACCACACCTCTCTGTTGTTACCGCATATTTTGTAACAGCCAGAAACTGTAAAAACAAGACACCGCCAATCATGCCTCGTCAACTATGTGTAAGTCATAAATTATGATTGCGATGATAATAAAATATATTGTTTGTAATGAATTTACTTGTAGTGATTAATAGAATAGTAAAGTGATTAAATCATTTGAGATAGTCTATGAATAAAGAAAATAAACAAGGTATAGCAGGTATGCAGTTTAAGGAAAATCAAGAATAAGAAAGAATCAAAATTAATAAAATCATTATATTCATTCTTGTAATAAAATAGGAACTTAATCAATATATGATCATTTGAATGAAATTCTCGTTCTTTTAAAAATTCAATTTATAATTTTGAATCCATTTTTTTAACAAATGTTATATTCCAATCTGGGCGTTGTTCTCTGGTTGCATTGTCAACCGACCAAAAAACTTTTAACTGGTCTGTTTGAAAAGTTATCTAGAGGAGACTTTCTATAACACTAGCGGATACTTTAATTGGTAGTTATGTGACTAAATGAAGGAAGTTACTAATTAGCCGAATGTACCCAAAAACTCAGTCATTTTAAGAATTTTTTTATTTATATAAATAGACTATTATTGAGTTATCTTTTTATTATTATCTGTTCATTTTATTTAACATAAATTTAGGACAAATTTATTAATTAATTTCAAATAAAACAAAAAGTGAACACCTCTCAAATATCATTTAGGACAGATACATGTCATAAGTTTAATTTTAATTGATTGTGTAATATTTTGATCTTTTTCGTCAACACGTAGTTGAAGTCTCGCTGAAGCACGGAGTAAGGGACACTTCGATAGTACGTAATCTTACCTCTATTTAATAAAAAAATTATTTTCGATAGATCTACATGTAACGTGTCATAAAGATAATTGTGTAATATTTTGATATGATTGTTAAGTAGGCTATTAAGCATTTTATTCACAGTACCTCACAACCTCATTATAATATTCATTAGTAATGCCCAAGAAAGCTGAAAAAAAAAAGAAATAGAAAAGCTTTTTGTAAGTGCAAATTGTTTGTGTACAACACTCACGTTGCACTTATTTTATAAATTTTAAGGTCAATTCCGCTTATATTGGAAGAGATGCACGTTATAAGTATAATCCAAGTTAAAGTATTTAACCACAGCATGTTGGATTAAAAATAAGGGGAAAATATAATTTATGTTTAAATTAAGTTAAAGGTGTAAAGCGTAAACATGGGAATTAATTATAAGAGCATATCCAGGAATTGCGGAGAAAGGAATTTGGTGGTTTCCAAGTAGCTATCAGCTTTGTCTGGGGCTCTGTTGACGTCAGTTGATTAATGAATTTACTTTGCTGTTTTTGCTGGCCCACTTCATATTTTCCTTTCTTTCTTTTTCTCTCCTTCTGCTTCCTTCCAAGCACTCCGGTTGACCTTGACCACTCCATTTGGTGCTCGTTTACGAGACTCTGGGACTCTTATATTTCCGGCGCATAAATTGCGAAAACGAATTCCCGTTTACCACTAGATGTATTTTCTTTAATTATTTAATTTTAGTTTTAAATTTTCGAAAGTTTGGTAATAATGGTAAACCAATATTGTTATTTGGATTTGATTTTTGGTACAAGTCATTGAACGTAGTGCGGATGACTATGTACACTGTGGACCAAATATCCTACTTTATGAGATCCGGTCAAAAGAATTGTCTGGGCTAAGAACTAACAAAGATAGGCAAATTAAACTCCACCTCAATAACCAAAATTGTTGATCTTCCCCAACCAAATGGGTATTCTTTAATAGTATCAGTTTCAGTTGTTTTAAAATTCCGTATCCGATTATATACATGTGAACTGCATCATGTTATGTCACTTCGAATACGAAATAATAATAGTTGCATTCCAGTTTTTAGAAAGTAAACAACATTATATCATGTGTATGAATAATGGAAAGCAAACGTGAGCGAATGAGGGAACAAATTAAGCCCAAATCTCTCCGAAACAAGCGCTTTTTATCCTCCTCCACAAGATCCCATCCCGTAATAGTCATATTTACATCAATACCCTTCTGTTGCATAGAATGTTTGTTGACTTCACAAACCCATTCAGGTCTTTACACATTCTCCATTGTCTTTCTATCTCTTCAACTACAAATCAGAAGAATTGATCTCAGTGAACTGGTACTAATATATTTGGAAATTGAGGGACCAAATCGGCTCTAATATAGTTGGACATAGAGGAACCACTTTTTCCCGCTCGAGTTGTTCAAAATGACAACAGATCCCACATGGTCACAACTTTTTTTTTTCTCTTTCCGTTTTACTTTAACTGGAAACTCTTGGAAGCTGAGTTTTCTATATTTTCTTTTCTAAGTCTAGATAATGTTACTAAGCCAACCATAGGGTTATTGACAACTTCTGTTACACATTACTGTTTTAGTTTCAGAAATGAACATCCCATGGAAAGGTGGCAGGATCTTACTCACATAAATGACAACTATGTATAGCGCGCTATCTACTGTAAAGAGATAATGTAGCCAAATTTAGCTTCTGATGGCTGCAACCGCCACCTATCCAGATACCATTTATTACAAGGGTACGATAGATCCAAGAAATAACAAATTGATTATATCATTTTTGGCTTAAATAAAAATTTATTTTATCAATTAGAATCATGCTTCACGTGTAGCTAATCTGTCTTCTGACCACCGTAGAGAACGCAGCCACGATGGCCTTAGACTTTTAAACATTCCAGACCTGTAAACAGCTATCAATATCAACTCAATTAAATAACGGACTTAATTCCTTATATGGTTAAAGAAATGGCTCTCTATTTCACGTCATGCTCCACTTCAACCAACTCCATTGTTAACATTGGTTATGGGGAGTTCCTTAGGTTGTCATTTTACCATCAGACAATATTTGTAATCCCGTCTCATGTCATTGCAAAAGGTTTTAATAACACTAGCATCTTTTTACGTGTCGATTTCTCAGTTGCGAAGGGCCCAGCTGGCCCTTTGGATGTTTCCGGTTAGGTAAGAGTGGCTTTGATAATGGTCAAGCTACGACTGAGCCAAGTTTAAATGTCACTGTCCAGTCAATGCTTTTGTCCCCATTCCCACTAAACCTCAGCACCGGTGATGGTGGTGGACCTCACCCCCACAACCCTCCATCCTCCACTCCCTAGTCGCAAAAATGGCGTGCCATTCAACCATGTGCCTTGGCTGTTTCTGAAGGAACATGCTCAGTTGCTAGTGATATTGAACACATTAGCTTCTACTTAATGGATGGCAAAATTAAACCATCCTCACGATGTGCATACATACTTTCGGCGGAAAAAGAAGACAAAAAAGAGTCTCCCACTCCAAGTCTGGGGAATCAACCACTAGGTTTCACATAATGCCATTGAAACCAGAGAACCAAAATCTCCTCATCTCTTTCCTAGTACCCTGTCTGCTCATCTGTGTGAACAAAAATTGTTTGGAAGAATATACCCTTTGCTGGATAATTTAGTTCGGTTTTTCAATTACTTATCAGTTAAGTTACATAATTTAATCCAGACAGAGATAATAAAGTAGCCCAATAAATTATCTAAATCAAAGAGTCGAAATCTATGAGGAAAATGATCTCGATCAATGTGGACCGGACTCATATCGGATTTGTGATGGGGAAGTCTGATATAGAAGTTATATATAAAGATTAATATCTCCTTCAGTCGCTCATATCATTTGTAGACATATAAATTCTCTAACCCGTTAAGTAAGAGCACTTATATTTTGAAAAACTGTAGAAAGATGTTGACCACGTGTCGATGAAGGATTCTCGTGAAGGTCCTGAAAGATTGTAGCTCGTTTCAACCTCAAAAATCACCTTGAAAGTCAGAATGGAATAGAAATCAGATATTCCACATTTCCTTCGTTTATTTTCCTTTCATGAACAATCCGAGACACATAATAAGATTCATGCTACGTGTTACACGTGGTATCAGAGTGATTACGTGATCAGGTGGTTGAAAATGAAGGTTTTTTTAGTTTTCATGCTTTAGGGTTTTCGGTTGTTTTTGATCCATTTTTCTGTTTTTTCATATTTATGGATGTGTGAAAGTGGAGTACATGAGGCTAGCCACGATAAATGGGTCGAAAACGGGCCAGAAAGTGCCAAAAAAGGCTCCAGGATTGTTGGAAATCGCCCTCCTCGTCAGAGCAAAGCATGGTTCTCATGCGACAGTGCTAAAGTAACCTCCTAAGGGCGGTTAGGTTGGCGCGTGCAAGGCATGGGTCTCACGTGGCCCGCTCTCCCACTGGCAAGGGACGGTCAAGCGCGTGAGCTGCACACACCTGCCATCTGTCCCGACACATGGATGGTGAGGATGAGGACACGTGGCGGTGTGTGCAATGCATGCGTCATACAATAGAGGTGCATCTGTGTGTGGTGGCGAGTGTTATACACACGCCAACATTAACCTGTGCACGTGCGAGACCCATGCGCTAGAAGCGTCTGCTGTGCGTCGATTGGAGGCCCAGTGGTGTCGTCGCTGATGTCAGCACTACAATACTGCTAACGACAACACAAAAAAAATTTCAAAATTCCAGTAACGGAGCCCCGGGACTTTTTGGGTCAGTTTTCAGGTCAAGAAAATTTATAAAGTGATTTTTTCAATTTTTCTGGATTAATTACGTTGGTAATTTAATTCTGGAAAAGGTTTAAAAGCTTTTTAAAGTTAATATTCTTGCTTCGAACTGCACATAAAGGAGACACTTAAGATTTCATGTCTCATGTAGTAGGTTCAGTGTTCGGAAAGCATGATAGTCACTCTGATTGAGTTTTTTAAGGTAAAAGTCTCAAATAAAATTTAAAGGCAATATTTTCAGTACCAGTATGTGATTATTTAACTATACATTTGGTTTTTTGAATTTGTTGCTGATTTTCACATACAGTATGCACATATAGAATGTGAGAATAACATAAGAATGTATCCCTTATGTTCGTGGACCTTCTGGGGTATTGATGAAAATGTAGTCACCAAAGTGATCTTTCAAGTCAATATTCTGGATTGTTCTACTTATATATCTGGGGATGTATCTAGTTTTATGTTCGGTTATTCTGCCCAAAGGTGTTGGCCTTACATAGGATTTTGAGATGTGTATAAAAGTATAAGATGGAGGAAAGTCGTTGCTTAAATGATCTATTCACCTACAGGTGGTAGTGTCATGAGAGTTAATGGTTTGTACTTTGATCGCTTTTATATGGAGATCTAATTGCATATATTATGATTTCAGCCCAAAGGTGTTTCATAATATGTGTGATCAGATTATCGATATAGATATTGTTTTAATGCTTTAAGTATCACTGTTATCTTGCATTTGTGCTAATCTTTACATTGCCTTTTCTATTTGCAGTCACCTTTTCTATAAACAACAATGTTGTCACGATTGAGACATTGATCAATTTCAATTTCAAGAAGTGGAAGAAAGATGTTGAGTTTGCCTTGGAGATGGCCGATATCAATAAGGCGATGCTGGCTAAGAGACCTTCTCCACTTATTGATATCAGCTTGAAAGCTGATAAGGCGACTATGGCAATCTGGGAGCGGTCAAATAGGATGTGTTATTTGACCATCAAAAGGTTGATCCTGGATCATCGCTAAGTGGATTACCGGACACAATCATAGCAAAGGAGTTCATGGACAGTATTTCGCGGAGGTATAAGGTGTCTTCCCATGCGGAGTAGAGTACTTTGATTAAAGAGTTATTTTTCATAAGGTGCATAGGAAAAGGAGGCGTTAGAGAGTATATCATCCGGATGGTTTACCTTCAGAGTAAGCTGAAGGCACTAGATGTACCCATTCCTGACATACTCATAGTGCACCAGGCACTTAATACTCTCCCATGAGAGTTTGAGATGTAGACAACGTCATACATCTGTCAAGATGAGGCTTGGGATATCAATGCCTTAATTTCTCGATGTGTCCCAACAGAGGAGAAGCTTAAGAGTTCTTCTCATACAGGCCTATATGCAGTTGCCAAAGGTAAGGGGAAGCTGAAGCCCCAACAGTCTAAGGGTAAGGGTAAGGGTAAAAAATCTAAACTCTCTTTACAAATTCAGACTGGACAATCTAGCATTACTAATGGCCTATATGATATGAAAAATATAAGATGCTTCTTCTACAATAAGAAGGGGCATAGGAAATCTGATTGCTCGAAGTACAAACTTTGGAAGATTAAACAGGAACTATTAGGTATATGATTCATGAATCCAATTTTGGCTATAGCTACATCAAGTTCTTGGTGGCTAGATAGTGGAGCTTCTAATCATGTTGCTTCCATATTGCAAGGGTTCAGATCTAAGAGAAGGTTGACTAAAGCAGAGGAGAAGTTGATGGTTGATAATAATGAAGAAGTGGATGTTTGTATGTAGGAGATGTAGGTTTGAACCTCGATACTGTATTTGTACTGGTCTTACGAGACACTTTTTATATACCGTCTTTTAGACATAATTTGATCTCAGTATTAGTTTTGGATAAAGAGGGTTATCATTTTGTATTTGATACTTCGGTTGTAAATATTTCTATCAATGCAAAACATATTGGAGCTGCCTTCTTATCTTATAGATTATATAGAATGCGTCATACCCCTAACGAAATGTATGCTTCTTCTTGTATTTCCTAACATGTTACGTAAGAGAATTCTGATAAAGGAAACATCATACATGTTGTGGGATAAACACCTTGGCCACATCTCCAGGGAGAGGGTTGAGAGATTGATAAAGGATAACACTCTCCCAACTCTGGAGTGATCTAGATACATGTATTGATTGTTGTAGGAGTAAGTTAACTAAGATAAAGAAAAAGGGGTAAACTCATCATACATACAGATATTAGTAGACCTTATATAGTTACGTTGTGCAATGCTAGATATTTTTTAACGTTTATAGATGATTATTTCCGTTATGGTTATGTGTTCTTGCTTAAGGAAAAGTCTGAAGTTCTTAATAAATTCAAGATCTTTAAGATTGAGGTTAAGAACTAGTTAGAAAAATCAATAAAAATTGTCATATCTGACCGGGGAGGTGAATACTATGGCATACAAGAAAAAGGTCTGTTTACTAGGTATTTAAAGATAGTTGGAATAGTGACTTGGTTCACTATGCTGAGTAGTCATGAGCAAAATGGTGTGGCCGAAAGATGCAATCGCACCCTAAAGGACATGATGAGGCCGATGCCAAGCAGGACTAACCTACTCGAATACCTTAAGGGCGAAGCCATTAAGATGACATTATATATATTGAATAGAGCCCAAGTAAGCCAGTGCCTAAGACATCTTTTGAACTTTGGGTTGGTAGGAAACCAAGCTTTGCACACATTCATGTGTGGGGCCGCCTTGCTGAGATACGGTTATATAATTCTTATGAGAGCAAATTGCAACCTTGTTCTACTTGTTACTATCTCGTAAGATATCTCGACTACTCTAAGGGCTACAGATTTTACTGTAGAGGATGAGGGGACAAAATAATGGAATCACAGATGACTAAATTTTTGGAATATGATGTCCATAATGAGGGTAGACCTCACATACTCCAGGAGATAGCAGGTGGGATACTACAATCATTTCATATCCGTAGCTCATACAATCAGGTCTAGTAGATCAAGGTGCACAGCTTCGGTGGGAAAAACAACCCGTTGGCATGCTACCACAAATTCACGCTAGCCCCCTCGGGTGAAAAGCAGCATGTTCGGTAAAATGAGGCTAATAATGGGTGAGAAACTTCCTCCATTGCCTTGCTACCTCGCATGTTAGCCCCATACCCCTGCAGCATTTGAGGCTAGCGTTGGGTAAAATCTGCCCCGTTCGGCCATGTCACTTGCGCTTGGCAAATCTACCAGTGCAAATCCTCCAAAAATAGCATGAAATGTCACAAAGTATCCCTTTGTGATCTCCCACACAATTTCTTCAACTAAAAAGTATCAATTGGTCCCTTGCTCAAGCACCCAATCATCCCACCAACACCTTCGGCCAACCCGACATGCCACTACTTTGCCAATTCTCCATGTGAAAATTTTTAAATGTCCAAACTGACTTCACCATAATTTAAGGTTCGAGTACTATGCCTATGTAGGCACATGAATCTATACATGTTTAGGCACATAAACCTATACCTGTTCAGGAAGAGGTTTTTGGGATACAAGAACCTATGCAGTTACGTAGATCCACCAGAGAGAGACGACCTATTATCTCATCAGATTACATAGTCTATTTGGGTAAGCAAGAATATGATATAGGATATGTTGTGGATCCAATTACTTTTACAGAAGCCATTTCTGGACCATATGCAAACTTGTGGTGGGAAGCAATGAAGGACGAGATGCAATTCATGAGACACAATAAGGTGTGGGAGTTGGTTGATTTGCCTCAACATTGCAGACATGTCAGTTGCAAGTGGTTATTTAATACCAAGAAGGACACACAGGGTCAAATTGAGTGATTTAAGGCACGATTGATTGCCAGGGGATTCACTTAGATAGAAGGAGTTGACTTTAATGTTACCTTTTCTCCCGTATCCTTGAAGAATGCATTTAGAGTGATTATGGCAATAGTTGCTCATTATGATATGAAGCTACATCATATAGAAGTTAAAACTACTTTCCTGAATGGTGACCTTTATGAGGAGATCTATATGGAGCAACCTGAAAGATTTCAGGATCAAGGGGCAACTGACAAAGTTTTCAAGTTGACCAAATCAATATACAATCTGAAACAAGCTTCCAAACAATGGTACCTAAAGTTTGATGAAGTTTTGACCTCTTTGGGCTTTATGAAAAATAAAGTTGAAAGATGCTTATACTACAAGATTAGGGGGAGCAAAGTCATCTTCCTACTATTGTATGTGGATGATAGATTGCTCGCATCAGATGACTTGGCCATGTTGCATGAAGTTAAGTAATTTTTGGCCAAGCATTTTGACATAAAGGACCTTATTGAAGCATCTTTTGTTCTCGGTATACAAATTTACAGGGACAGATCTCAACACTCATTAATCCTTTCATGAAGTATATACATTGAGTGAGTGTTACAAAGGTTTAATATGGCTGACTATAGACCTATTGTAGCACCTATCTCCCATGGTGAGAGATTATCTTTGGTATAATGTCCAAAGAATGAAATTTAGAGAGAGACTATGAGGAATGTTTCGTATT
>JANQAP020000167.1:892804-904301 GCA_026874005.2 Erythroxylum coriaceum
GCCAAAACCTGTTGACCGGCCCATGGGCCGGACCGATTTTGACAACCCTAGATGGAAGACCACTTCTCAAGTGGAAATCTTACACTAATTTATGTCTTGTTGATGTAAGATTTGTATACCAGATTTATCAAGTTCATTTGCAGGCTAACTAGTATACCTGAAGGGCTACAGATGAGCCCAAGTTATTGACGGAAGATATAAAGAAATACTTCCCCTATTAATTAAGAGAGTTGGAGAAAGCCAGATCATGATGCAAGCCCATGTTCTTGCGTAAACTAAATTGTTAAAAAGAAATAGGAAATACAAACCACCATTACCCCAACCTTTCAGATTTGGGACTAGACATTTCCATAGCTTATAGACAACTTGGCATTACTAACAATTCTTTGATCATTTCACTCATAATTTCTTTGTCGAAAGGCCTTAAATTGCCGCAATTTCCATGGTTCAAACACGGAAACTAGGATCACAGGATGTAAAAGAGCTGAAAATTCCCTCAAGTTAATGCTCAGGGTTACTCTCATCAAGACAGAAGTCAGACCAAATGCATGCAACTCCTTAGAGACGTTTTCTTTCCACCATTTTTTAAAAATTGTTTATCTACCACATCAAGAGATGACGGGAGATAAACTATATAACCATATTCTTGCACAAATTAACATTTTAAAGTACTGAATGCTGAAAGTAAGGCGTTAATCCCATTCTGTCAGCACCTACACTGACATCAACACAAATATTTTGTAGGAGTGTTCTACATTGTGAAACTAAATAGTAGCAACGAATAAAGTGATTAATCCGACAATAAAGGATCCAGAACATGTATCTCTTTCTTCCATCACTAAACACAAAAATGAATTAATGCATACTTACACTAGTTCTAGTGAAACGGAAACTCTTTGCAGGTTCAACGCCAATGTTATCAGGTACGCCACTATAGCTAAGAGTATTACCAGAACAGATTGCCATGAGTAGAGCAGGCATGCGAAATCTATACCCTAGATATTGCCTTGACCGTGTGAAGATTATGGAGGTACACAGATCTCATTGTCTCATATTTGAGGATTGCCAAGGTTAAACATCCAGGTGTTACATTAAGAAGTGGAATAATTACATTGGATTCAGGTTAAGAAATGTGGCACGTTGTCTAATTGCAGCAGTCCCCATTAGAAAATAACAAAAAGGATATTATGCATCAAAATTGGTACTGATTTTCTTGAAATAGTACACATATCTAGCAATCTTCTTCACATTCCACAAGGAAACGTAAACACGTTCCTCATTGTTTCCCTATTATTCAGCAATATGGTTTCTACAACAAAATAATGTCTTCACATTACTTACCTTTTGCCTTTCTTTAAAACAGACGAATAATCCAAAAGGCCAGTGTTACAAAACGATACTCAGGAGGTAAAATATCATCCCTTTATGGGAGAACTTAGAACAAGCCAAGACTATATTATTCCCGTCAAGGAAAAGCTATTAAGGACTAAACTATAAAGTTCTATCCTTTTTAAGTAGACTTTTGTAAATCAATTATACATTTTCATATCGAAGAATCCAGCACGAGAATAAAGACGGCAAGGACATGGACAGTCAACATGGAAACTTGAAGAAAGGGGACCTATGCGGTTGGACCACAACCTAAGAGTGTGTGATCAATGCAACCCCAATCTTAATTTATCCAATTTGGACCTTCCATGCATTAGCAAACTTTGGATAAGATTTAATACAATGCCAGCCATACAACTTGAAGGAAAATAAAATGAGAAACCTAGCGTCTAGCGAGCCAGCAACCACCAAACACACAAAACTTGGATTCATATCCTGCCTTATAAAATCAGATAATTCTCACTTAATCTGCATAAAAAGAACGTCCACAACTTAATAATTAATCAAGATAAAGGACAAAACATGATATCCACAAATGAAGCTTCACACAACCACCAAATCCAACACAACCTGCTGTCCTTTTCAGATATCAACAACGTACTTGCATCCAAATTTCACAGAAGCCATAAAACAAAAAGTCTGAAAAGTTCTTTGACTACCATCTATTAATTAGTATTGAAGGAAAATACTGAAAACAAAGAAAGTGTAAATTCAATCTAATTCATTTCAACGTTAAATGATTAAATAAGGAAGCGATTAAGAGCTTATAACAAAAGAAAAAGGGTATCAATGAACTGTATCTACAATAAACCATTATGGGCATCGATTAATTAAAAAAATCGGAAGAAGCAATCGGCAACTAAAAGCGTATCTGCTGCTCCCCGATAATTCAGTCATCGAAACCTCGAGAACGTGGCAATACAACAAAAAGAATTCTGAAGAAGAAAATGCGAGAATATTCGGAGGAACTTACTCTCGTTTGTGTTCACTTTTCACTGGTGTTTGGGCAATCTCTCGCAAAATGCCCTTCCTCACCGCAATTGTAGCAACCACCGCCGCCTCCTCCGTATCTTTTACTCCCGCCACCAGATTGATAGCAGTCTCTTGCTAAATGACCATAACGCCCACAGTTATAACACACGCCACCTCCATAACCACCGCTGTTATTGTATCCCAAACCACCACCGCCTGATCGGCCACCGCCTCTCCCTCCTCTCATTGAGCGACCACCATATCCAGCACTGGCACCTCTCCCCCTACTGCGGCCGCGAGAGGCGTCACCGCGGGATCTGGAGACGGCGAGGACGTCGGAGGCCTTGGCTCGGCCGTCCTCTCCTGAATCAACCGAAAACTCCACCGGCTGGCCTTCAGAGAGCGTGCGGAAGCCGTCGGATCGGATGGAGGTCTGGTGGACGAACAGATCCTCGCCGCCGCCGTCGGGAGCGATGAAGCCGAAGCCTTTGCGTGCACTGAACCACTTGACGGTGCCGGTGGATCTCTTGGTGGCCTCCATTAGACAGAAGAGCTTGTATACTAGGTTCCGGAATCCGTGGAATAACGGACAGTGCGTGGGTGTCCCGGGCGAGTGCGAGCGTGTTGAGTCGCCGAGGGCGGCTTGCTTTGAGGTTTTTGAGTTTTTCAATTAAGCGGGGAACGAGAATCCAACGGTGTGGAAGGCGTAGAGTAGTATCTGAGGGTTGAAAATATTTCAAAGGTTCATCCGTTCCATCCGGATTGATGTTTTATTTATTTATATTCATTATTTAAAAGGTTCGTTAGTTAGTTAGTTTGCTTACGGTTTAGTGCAGTGATCAGTTTCGTGTCAGCAAGTGGACAGCAAACTTTTCTGTAACCAAAACCCTTTATTTTGGGAAAGTCGTACGGCATTTTATAAACAGTAGCGGTTCGCTGCGATCATGTATATGCACGGTTACAATCGTGCATGTGCACAATCGTGTAATTTTACTGCACACACTAATTTCAAATTATTATAATTTTCAATTCCGAAGTTCAAAAATTATATATTTTATGTCCTTAGAAAGTTAAGAGAAAGAGCTACAACTTTTATGAAAACAAATTTGTCTAATATGCCTAGATCATTACAGTTTATTCATTAAAAATTCAGAAAATATTTTCATCCCCTTTTTCTCTCTACTATCAATATACGCCTTATACAATATAACAAGACCCAAATTCAACAATCATAAACTATATATACATAACTCCCAAATTAACCATTTGCTTAGGAATATTTATCCAAAAGCCATTAAACAACTAACAATTCGTTCCCAATGCAATAGACACTTAACAGAGAAGAAAATTCTGCACATATACAAAGAGAAGTTCTTCAACCCTTTTTTCATTTGTTTCTCCACAAGGCAGAGTTTCATCTCCCAGATGTTACAAGGTTTATATATAACTTCAATTATATATTAAGAGTCAGCACAATCGTATAATCCAAAAAAATACAACATGAATGCATGATTTCAAAGTTACATAAGGTATTCGAACTAACTTAGTTACAAAAGATAATAATAATTCTTGGAGTCTGCTGAAGTTGCAAGGTTTAATGATCTGCTTGTTCTTCACCTGAAGAGTGGAAAATAGCGGGGTAAGCTGCAAAACTTAGTGGCTAATACGGTTATAGCCATTAGCAACGAACCACACACACAAACAAACATATACATAAATTTATATCACATTTAAATATAATTGTCAGATTATCCACATTTCAAGCTCACAGATAAACATATTATTACACAAATCAAATCATGTAAAATTTTCAATCATCAAACATAGTATTCAAACATATATCGTATTTAACAATTTAAAGCAAAAATTCACACATATAATGGCTTGAGAGAATCCCATGGAACGAAATGGTGAAACCGAAGTTTACACTATGAACGAAATGAGTTCATTTTTCAAAGCTCATATGCCACAAGCAGGCAACCGGGAGAAGGCTATAGGTCAACGTGCATGTGACGAAAGAAATGGTATCTCTCTTACCCACACAAGCGAATTTTCGATGCTTATATATTTCATATCATATTCATATTTTCATGCAATTTGTGTTTTTCTTCTTCTTATTAATACCAAAAGCAGTAAAGTCTTTCAAAGCAAACATGATATCAATCACATATTATTTTTTCCACATTCACAATGATAAAAAGCAAGCATTTAGGTTCACATACAAGCAAATAATTCAGCTCATCAACATAACAACTATAAACATATTACCTACCTATTTACTTGTAACTTCAAACTTAAGTTTGTTCTTCCTCTTGCTCTCACCTTCAATATTCTTGATTCTCTTCAAACAAACATATTTTTTCATTCAAATAACATATACGAATAAAACTTTCCTAAAGCTCTACTATTCAAAAATAAGCTTTATCAAGATAGCGAGGGAGAGGCAAAGAAGAATAAATCCAAACATGCAAGAGGTTGTGAAGAAGGAATTGGTAAAGTTTTTAGATGCAGATATTTTATACCCAATTTTAGATAGTGAGTCGGTGAGTCCAGTGCAATGTGTGCCTAAGAAAGGAGGCATGACAGTGATGGAGAATGAAAAAGATGAACAGATTTTCATTAAGACCATCACAAGTTAGAGAGTGTGCATTGACTATAGGAAGCTTAATTTAGCCACCAAAAAAGACCATTTTTCATTACCTTTTGTTACTGGCCATACTTTTTATTACTTTCTTGACGGATATTCAAGATACAATCAGGTGTTCATATACCCATAAGACCAAGAGAAAACTACTTTCAATTGTCCTTATAGGACTTTTGCTTACAGGAGGATGCCTTTTGGTCTATGCACCAGCCACATTCCAAAGGTGCATGACGGCCATCTTTGCATATTTGAATGAGGACTTCATGGAGGTATTTACAGATAACTTCTCTATTTTTCAAGTCTCTTTTGATCATTGAATGTTTAATTTGGATAGAGTATTACAAAGATGCAAGGAGTCTCATTTATTCTTGAATTGGGAAAACTGTCATTTCATAGTTCAAGAGGGAATAGTTTTAGGCCATAAGAACTCATGTAGGGGGACTGAGGTAGATCGAGCTAAAACTGAAGTGATTGAAAAGCTTCCACCTCCTACCAACATTAAGGGCATCCGAGCATTCCTTGGTCATGCAGGGTTCTACAGACAGTTCATCAAGGATTTTTCTCTTATTGCTAGACCATTAACTAACTTGTTAGTTAAGGATATGCCTTTTATGTTTGATGATAATTGTTTAGATGCTTTTAACAGGTTAAAGATAGCACTTACAACATCACCTATTTTGACGACACCAGATTGTTCACTTCCTTTCGAGATCATGTGTGATGCAAGCGACCATACCATTAGCTGTGTTCTCAGACCATAGAAGGAGAAGAAGTTACATGCAATTTACTACGCCAACAGGACCTTGACAAGAACTGAACTACTCCACCACTAAGAAGTAGTTGCTTGTAGTGGTATTTGCATGTAAAAAATTTTGTTCTTACATTTTGGGCTCACAAGTTATTGTTTTTACAGATCATGCGGCATTGCGTTATCTCTTTTCAAAGAAAGATGCTAAGGCTAGGCTTATCCAATGGGTATTTTTGCTTCAAGAATTCAACATTAAGATTAAGGATAAGAAAGGAGCAGAAAATGTTGTGGCAGACCCCCTATCAAAGCTTGAAGGGGAACAAAATGAAGAAGAAGAGGAAATTGAAGAGTGTTTTCTTGACGAGGCTTTAATGGTGGTAGAAAATTCTTTTCTTCCTTGGTTTGCAGATATTGCCAATTATCTCTCAGGTGGTATTCTTCTACCTAATCTCTCACATCAACAAAGGAAGCATTTCTTATTTCAGTGTTCTCGCTATATTTGGGATGAACTTGTGTTATATAAAATATGTGCAAACAGTTTGATTCGCATGTGTGTCCCTGAAGATGAAATGCCTGAAGTTTTGACTCAGTGACATAGTTCAGTTTATGCCAGATACTACGAAGCAAACAAGACAACTGCTTGCATTTTGGAGTGTGGATTCTATTGGGCAAACTTGTTTGAGGATGCTCGAGATTTTGTATTACGTTGTGATAGGTGCGAAAGAGTGGGCAATATTTCAAAGAGAGATGAGATGTCACTTTCAAACATCATAGAGGTAGAGATTTTTGATATGTGGGGCTTGGATTTCATAGGACCATTCCCATCTTCCCTAGGTAACTCTTATATATTGATTGGAGTTGATTATATGTCTAGGTGGGTTGAAGCAATAACTACTCCAACAAATGATGGCAAGGTGGTGTAACGATTCATCAGGAAGATCTTTACTCGATTTGGGGTGCCTAGACCTATCATAAGTGTTGGAGGGAGCTATTTTTACAACAAACCCTTTGAGGCTCTTTTGAGAAGATATAATGTTCATCATAGAGTGGCAACCCCTTACCACCCACAAATGAGTGGCCAAGTGGAGGTGGTGAATAGAGAGTTGAAGAAGATTTTAGAGAAGGTAGTGAGCACTTCAAGAAAAGATTGGGCTTTGAAGCTGGATGATACATTGTGGGCTTAAAGGACATCTTTCAAAACTACCATAGGCACGACACTATATCGACTTGTGTATGGTAAGGCTTGCCATTTACCATTGGAGTTAGAGCATATAGCCTATTGGGCAATTAGAAAATTGAACATAGATTGGAAGCTAGTAGGAGAGAAGAGATTGTCACAACTTGATGAATTGGAAGAATTAAGATATATTGTATATAAAAATGCCAAGTTGTACAAAGAAAGGGCTAAGAAGTGGCGTGATGGCCATATTAAGAGGAAAGAATTCAAGAGCGGGGACTTAGTGCTTTTATTCAATTCACAACTTCGGTTATTTTCCAGAAAGCTCAAGTCAAGATAGAGTGGCCCATTCAAGGTTAGTCAAGTGTTTCCCTATGGAGTGTTGGAGTTAGAAAATGAAAAGGGTGAAACTTTTAAGGCTAATGGGCATAGATGTAAGCTTTACTTTGGAGGCCCATTCTTACAAGAAAGGGAAGTACTTTCTTTCCTTTCACTCACTCTTTTATGATTTCATATGGAATGGTTAAGCTAATAACCTTAACTTAGCATATTTGTCTTTCATTTATTTGTCTTTGTGTTAATGTGGTTTTGTTTTGTTTTGATAATATTTAGTTTGGTTTAACTTGTTTTGTCATTCAGTCTCTTATTGTTTAAGTCCCCAGTGATTTATTTTGAGGTTACTTGAAGATTTATGTGCATTATAGCTTATTGGAGGACTAAAGGATGAGAGGAAAAATGGTCCACTTCCATCGGCATCAACACCATAAGCCCATCTTATCCTTAATCTCTTCTATTATTCTTTTTATGTTTTGTTTCTTGTTTTTCATGGTGTTGTTTTGGTTTTGGATGTTCTATTTTGCATATTAAGGATAATGTTTTGTTTAAGTGTAGGGAGGTAGTCTTTGCATTTATATTTGCATTTTTGCATGTCATTTAGGATGCATGTTAGGTTGTTAGTATTAGGCGTGTCATTTTCCTTACATTTGAATCTTTGTGATGAATGTGATTCCATGAGATTCTATCATGTTAGTTGGAATGAGATTAAATGCATACGTGAACTTAAATTAGGCTACTTGAGTGGAGAGTGAACCATGTGGAGTGATGAAAGTAGTTGGCTGCATAAGCTTACTCAGAACTTGACACTTGAACAATGAGGTAATGTACAGAAGCATAGTGGATTTTCATTTAAGCCTATGTGAGGAATTGAGCCTTTATGACTCCATTCTATAGTTATTTTATTTCCTTGTTTGTATGATGCTTCCTTAGGTAATTACCTTCAGAACTTGCTTTGAATCAGCTTAAATCTACTGGATGCATGCTAGATAGAAATGATTAAGGCCTTTTTGCTATAACCTTTGGCTTAAATGACCTACCCTTTTATTATCCCTTGCTAGCCCCATTGAGCCTTTAACCTTTTGTTTCTTGAAATCATCCAATTTTAAAACCCACAAATCCCATTAGCTTACCCAATCACAAGTTAATAGAGTGTTAAGTGATACTTTAGTGTGGAATCATAAGTGAAGAGCACATTGCATATAGTTGTTGTTTTCTGTTCATTGTTTCTTTTTTATGAAAAAAGAAAAAGAAAAAGAGAAAAGAATAAAATCAAATAACAAACTTGAATAAAATAGAAAAGAAAAAGGAATAACATGTAGTAGCTTCAATACGTGCAGAGAAGTAGTCTTATCCATGTGCATATCTTAGAAGTTTATCTTTGTCATCCCTTTGTACACTTAGTAGTTTATAAATGCTTATGATAAACCTCTAAAACCTATTTAACCCCCATTAACCCTAGCCATATTACAACAAAAAACAAAGCCCTTTTGATCCATCATAACATGTATCATTGTGGAGAAGAATTGGTGTATTAGCAAGCCTATCATAGTGTTGTTTCCTATAGGAAGTTTGAGCGAAACACTAAACATCAAACACTTGAGACAAATGAGTAAAATCCGTAAGGAAGGTCCATTTTGAATTTATACTTATCTTTGAGTGATGGTTTCATGGGTTGAGTTTGTTTATGTGCACTAATGAAAATTAATCAAGATGTGTGTAATAGCTTGATACTTGAGTTGTCCAAAGTTTGAGGGATTACATGCTTTAATCTTTGTGAAAATGAAGTGATAGAATCTTATTAGTTGTATTTGATCTTTGCTTGAGGACAGGCAAAATTTTAAGTGTGGGGGTGTTGATAGGTGTAGATTGCATTATATTTTTATAGGTAATTTGATATGTGTTTAACGGTTAAGTTGATTGTTTAGTGTGTATTTAGCTTAAGAATTATGTTAGTTCATAAACAATTGTGTTTTAAGTGTTCTTTGGGTGAGAGCACGTATTTGAGCTTTAATTTATATATACGAGGTGTTGTGATGAATTTCTTAGTGTTTCAGGGCATTCGGAAGAGTTTAAGAGGAGACTCAAACCAAAACATAAGGCCATAATCGTGGGGGACCTACACAATCATGACAGAAGCACCAACATAGAGCCACGATCGTGGTCGTGACAAAAATTCAAGCATAGGGCCATGATCGTGGGGGATCTTCCACGATTGTGATAGAGAGCAGATAATCAGGCCACGATCGTGGCCTGTGCACAGACAGACGCAGAGTCATTTTCAGATTCGAGTTTTTGAGAGACATTTCGAATCCCAAAAAGTTACCTTGATTAGAAAAGACTATAAAAGGATAATGATGGAACCCTAGAGGTGAGTCTACATTTTGCCTACATTTGGAAACCCAAAAAAGAGAGAGAAGAAGAAGAGGAAGACGAGGAGGGTTCCGACGTTGAAGCTTCCCGAAATAGGTGATCTTTTGACATCGCTGCTTTCTCGAATCATCCAACTTGAGTTTCATTTCCTCCCTATTTACTTGTTTATTCATTTAATGTGTAAGATTGAGATGAGTTGTATGGATATGGATTTTGAATTGTTAATGATAGATATGGATTTTGAATTGTTAATGATGTTCTAACTTTTCCTTTCAGATTTTGCTTATTTTTAATGTTAGTCTAGTTGAATTGTGTTTACTTGATTTGGGTGTTGTGATTGATTAATGTATTTTCATGTTTTGGTAACAAACCGAAAGGATGAGCCAGCTAAAAATTATTAGATTGGATTAACGAGAGTTAGGTGATCAAATTGACCACTTAATCAATCTAGTCGGTGATTTCATAGAGAGAGATCCCGTGCGAGACCTGATTGTTTATTAGATAGAACTAATTAGAATTGTGGGTAATTTGTGAATTAAGAGATTGCAAGTCCATAATTTGATTAGGTTTACAATTTAGGGAGTGATTATAACTCAAGAAAGAGTAATCAACCCTACGATCACTTAGAACTGACACCCCATAAACACATAAAAGGCTAGTTTAACATTAATAATACGTAAAATCCCCTCTCCCATAACTTGATTAATTCTCTTTACATATTTCCATTATTAAATTATTTGATTGTTGCTAATTTGTTTTGATTTAGTTTACTTTTCAGTTATTATTCAAGTTTTAGTCTTAAACAAAGCACAACCTGAATTAAGTGGTGCCTAAGCACAATCTCTGTAGGATGATATATGCTTTTTACTACAAGTAACGACCCGTATATTTGCAGTTTTTTAGCGTAAAACAAGTAATTGGTTTGCAATCAATAAGTTTTTGATGTTGTGATAGGATTGAATTATCTTATATTTTCTTATATATTTTCATGTGATTTCAATCCTATTTTTAAGATAAAATGCTTAATTAGATGAAGCAAAATTCAACCTTCCTTGAAGCACAAAACGACAGCCCATGAAGGAAAATCTAGCAGGAAACAACGACGTCAAAGCAGAGAACACGCTAGCTGCGTTAAACGCATGCTTTAAAGCTAGCATGAAACGCTAGCTTTTGGGAGCTGCAAAGGGTGAGACGCCAACGTTTTGAAAGAAACGCAGCGGGAAAGGGTAAAAAATGCAAGAGAACCAAAAAGTAGAGGTTTTGGCGTGTACAGGAGCTGGAGAGGTGTATTAATTCGTCCCATCAAAGGAATAGTGCAGACGGCTGGCGGCTAAGTGTGGGAGGAGTGAAGAGTGAGCTGTGTCGCTGGAGAGTGAAGAGTGGAGACCACAAAGAAGTGAAAAGAAATGAATAGTGTAGGTGGGTTAATGTTTATTTGTCACATCATGAAATAGTGAATTACAAAGAGAAGCTTGCGGCAGAAGAAAACAAGAGAAGAGTGGGGAGCTATTTGGGGGCGTCGGTTAGGGATGATTTTGGTGAGGCTTAATCTTTTTCTTAGGAGACCCATGGAAAACTAAATGTCTCGATGTCGATTCGGAGGCAACATCAACGCCAACGGCCTGGGTTAATTAATTTTTTATTTTTTTGTTATTTCTTTCTTTCAATAGAAATTGATTATTTTATCTTGTGTTTATTGGATTTGGTATTGAATGATGATGATTTTAATGCGTTCATTGAATCGTTTGATTGCATACCCATTGCTAGAATTTCGATATTATCCGTAATTGTTATGTTGAAATTCATGTGTAGCGACTAATGATTCATAATCATTAGGGATGACATGACCTAGGTTAAATGA
>JANQAP020000167.1:915897-929581 GCA_026874005.2 Erythroxylum coriaceum
TATAAAAATTAAGTTTATAACTATAATAAAAACATAAAACATATAATAATAATAATAATAATAATAATAATAATGCAGATTTTTCTGTTTCCATCTTCGATTAAAGTCAACATTTTATTTGTAACATATTACTGTCTACACCTGTTTATATGACAAGCTACAAGATACTTCTATGCCCATATGGTCATATTTCAACAATAAATTTTATGGCATTTCATTATACACAAACATTGCAAAAATGAGATGATATCTAGCGATCTTCAAAAGGGTTAAATAGGAATTGATGTTTTAAATTTATGGCTGGTGGGAGAAAACGCTGGTATGCAGCAGCGTTTTCAAATTTGGCTGATTGTCACTCAATCAGCTACTGGTCAAAGGTGTCAAACAGTTAAAATCACCGAATCAACTAAAAAAATGGCTGATTGAAGGGAAACCAAACGAGGCCATAGTTTAACTATGAGCTGAATTAAACACATCCCATCAATGATATATAGTTCATCCAGAACCATTAAACATACATGCTTATATTAAGGAAATGAGATGGGGTAGTGACAAAATTCCAAACAGCATGCATACATTTTCTTCGTTTCATCTACAGTACACTCTACTTTGTCTCAGCAATTATATCTTATCTTGGGCCAGAGATTTGTTGAGGGGAAATACAGGAGAAATAAGAATGTGAGTGAATTGTATTATTTGTAGCACATGTATTTGCAGGTGTAGAAGAGATGGCGTCATTCTGATCGGCTTCCTCCTCTATCATGGAAGCCTCAGTGAATCTACGTCCATAAAAGCGTAAGAAATTCAGAGATTCTATTCTTGGCTGAATTAAAGGGTTGCCACCTTCCAGCATCCCGACAACGTTAACCATGTTAGGCCTTAATGCAGGTTCCTCATGAACACAGCATAAAGCAACACGGATTAATTTCTCCACTTCTTCAATTGTCACTCGCCCCTCTAGCCTTGGGTCAGCAAGCTCCAAATACCTCCCTTGTTCATGCATCTCTAAAGCAAATAAGGGGAAATAAACGAGCCCTGAACCTGATGATGATGATGTTGATTGGGCACCACCACTCGTGTTCTCATCGTTGCAAGGACTTTGGGACCAAGTCCAGCAATTTTTCCTTCCACTCACAAGTTCAAGTATCACCATTCCAAAACTGTAAACATCAGTTTTTTCTGAGATAGCTGAGTTGGTCAGCCATTCAGGTGCAAGATAGCCACGAGTGCCTCTCATTGTTGTGAATAAACTGGACTGCTCGGGACTAAGAAGCTTTGAAAGTCCAAAATCAGATATCTTTGCTTGAAACTCGTTGTGCAAAAGGATGTTTTGTGGTTTTACGTCACAATGGATGATTTTGTGTTGGCATCCAGTGTGCAAGTACGCCAGCCCACGTGCAGTTCCAAGTGCTATTTCAAACCTCTCTTGCCATTCCAAGACAGGTCCGCTGCCAAAGAGTATCTTGTCCAATGAGCCGCGATTCATATACTCATAAACCAATAGCCTTTGTCTTCCTTGGGCACAATATCCTCTCAGTTTCACCAAATTGATGTGGCGAACATTTCCAATTACTGCAATTTCAGTGCAAAACTCCTCCTTTCCTTGGACGCCTAAATTACTTATCTTCTTTACTGCCACAACAGATTTATCAGACAGGGTACCCTTGTATACAGTACCAAATCCTCCTGATCCAATGTGACTCTTGAAATTATCAGTAGCCACTTCAAGCTCTCCGTAATCGAACCGTTGAGGTAAACCTGGGATGTAGAAGGCATCCAGATCTTCCGAGGAAAGCGAGCGTGTATAGTGTAATTTTACCTCTTTTTTATTCCTAAGCTTCCATTTTCTCCACCAGAGGAAACCTAGAGTTATCATCAGCAAGAACCCAGTGAAAGGTAACAGCACCAGAGCAACTACCGGGAAATCTTGTGCTTGATTACTTGAACTATTGTCAATGTTCGGAGCAGTTCCAGTTACGGCTTTAATGTAGCCCAATTGATCATCTTCATCTCCATTATTCGCAATAATGGAGCCTAAGACATTTTCAAGTGCATAACAAGATCCAGATGAATTCTGGAAAAAGATCCCCAGGCAAGAACAATCTGCTGTACACAAATCTTGACAGACTGACAAATTTACGCCGTAGTTTATGGGTTCAGAAAAATCAATAGTGAAGTAATCCATACCATAACCTAGCCTCAAATAGGTAATATCTTTGGAACTGAATTGAGTGTCTTTGTTGGTTGAATTACAAGCCAACGGCAAAGATTGACCGTCACTAGGAAGACAAATAGTTGAATTTCGTGAAAAACCAGGTGGGCATGAACAAGTTAGATTGTAAGACGTAGCATCAGTACACAGTCCAAGTCTTCCGCAGATAAATGGAATCTGACAGCCATCGATTGGCCCCACAAAGTCCTGTCTCCTGATGTTGCCAGAGAAACTGCTGACAACAAACTCACCAGAAGCACCTAACTTGGCAACTCGAAAGTTAGAAGGTGGCAAAATCATCATGATTACAACCTGCGATCCATTTTGACCAAATAGAAAGAGACCTGTACTGTTGATTGCCATATAGCTGACCATATAATTTGTGTCCGTAAAAACTCTAGTGTCGGTCGACATCTTCCAGTATGTTTGCCCATGCCATTGCGACATTAAATCTGAATCAGCAATGGCAAGCTTGTAATCACCTGTTGTTAAATTATCAGTTGATACAGCACTAGAAAGCATTGTCCCTACGGATAACTCTTGTCCAATTACAATTGTATCTGTGGGATACTTAAAGCTCTCCCAAAGGGAATTATTGAACTGGTCCCGTAGAACAAGATTTCCCATCTCCGTTAGTAGCAATGAATGAACAGATGATCTCAGTGGTGGTGTAAACCATTTAAGGTTTCCATCTTGATCAGCAATGGTGATACCATTATTTGTAAGACTCATTTTACCAGAACTTGAAACAGGGGAATCACGATTAGCAGACCAAATGATGGTGCTGGATGCCACATGCACAACACATACGTAAAAATTGGTTGATTCTTCTCCAGGATTGATGATGGAAGCTTTGAATGTTCCATTACGAGAGAACAGAAAAGCATCCTTGTTGTCAACAAACAGCAGGTTAGAAGCGGTGAAATTTGGAAAGATGACCTCAGAGAAAGAAGAACCTGAGACAACAGCACATATTAAGAAACTAACGGAAAGCATTAAGACCCCTCCCATATGAAGTATTCACCGAAGAACAGAGGAGAGAAGTAAGAGGTGGAATGAAGGTGGCTTTGGTGGGGTTGGTATGAGCCTATCTGAGCTTTTTCTCCTTTTTTTTTTCTCTAACTCTCCTGTTTTCCGTTGACCTCTCTCGTTCTCCCCATCCGGTAAATTCTGATTGAATAAGGAGTCAGATGTAATCGTTTAATTGACGATAGCTCCAGCTGAGGACGATAAGATTTAAAATAATTTGTTCTTGTCAAATCTGGAGAATATTTATTTAATCAAATGGATTAGCGATTCATGAATCCAAAAACCAGTTCTTCCTAATGTTTGCCTTTTATTCACAGCATAATGACACGCATCAATCCCTCTATGATACTTTATACCATTCTTCCATTAACAACAACCACTTAGACGAATTTTTTTATCTGTGCTTGTTTACCATACCATTTGATATTTGATGGAACAACAGAGCTCTCTCAAGCTCATCAATCATATTTTATTCACCAGGTCACTGGCACCAGACGCAACTGAAATAAAATATTAAATTTAGAAAACGTGAAGACCCACTAAACAAGGGTACCAAAGTAAACAAATCCCGCTTGGTTGAGCTAAAGAATCAAATTTGGTGTACATTAAACAAGGCCAAACAAACATATATCATTCACACAGGAACGCGACTTCAGCCACCATTATCCAATCAATCTGGTTCCAGTCACTCCCAGAAAAAAAAAACAATCAGTTCTTGCAGCAAATGCCAATACGATGAAAGCGAGTTGACTGGCTTGTTAATACAGCTGGGTTGTAGAAAGAAAAGGGTCGAGAGAAACAAGAGTACTTTACACGGAAGCAAGCAGAAAGCGAAAGAGGAAGATATCGGAGTTGGATGGAGCCCAGGAGGTCCATCGAGCTCATGGCCATTGCAACTACTAATACCTCAGATGGCTTGTTTTATCGTTATAAGGACGGTTAGTTTGCCGCTTAAGTTCGCGCACCTGTGAATAACAGTGTCAATTCTTTTTCATATTTGTTTGACATGGCATGTCCACGGAAAACGACATAAAATTAGGGATAATAATTTAGCCGGGGCGACGTCATTCAGGCCAGATCCGACCGCCTAGTCAGGTCTGGTTCGATTCGGTCGGACTAGAAGTTGACGGTTCAAGCTCAAGTTAATTGGACTACGGGTTAGGATTTTTTGGTTTGATCAGACCACGGCCCGGGTTTGCGCCAGAGCTATCCCAACCTGAGGCCCCATTGAGGGTAAGAAGACGTCGTCATTTTTTGAATTATGTTTAAAAAATAATCTAGCCCGACCCGACCCATTCCATCCTTACATGAAATCACATATTTTTAAAAATTTTGAAAAACTTTTAAAATTCTACAAAAAACTTAATCTTAAGTGTTTAGGAAAATCTTTTCTTTTAAATTTCGAACTAAAAGTAGCAATAAAATACACATATTATGAACATCAGGCATAAAGTAATTAAGAATTGTTTATATGACGAACTTAATTCATTGGGGTCAAGTTTAAAAGTTAAGTTGGGTTATTATATATCTGAGATTTGAATAGTCCATATTTGATATTTATACTACGCGTGTTTCGTCATTATTTTTTAATCGAAGTTTAAGAGAAAGAGTTTTTCTAAAAACATGAATACTTAAAGGAATTTTTTGATAATTTAAAAAATAAGGGGATATTTTCAAAATTTTTTAAACTATAGGGGAATTCTATATCATTTACTTCATAATTTAAAGTGCCCAACTTTTTTATATTTTTCTAATTCGGTTTCCAAATATTTAAAATTTTCATTTGAGTGACTAATCTTTTATAACCTTAAGAACTCATTCAAGACGTCAATTCTATTAGTATTTTGCTAATTTAGCTAACCAAATATTTTTTATCCATGACATGTTGATGTAGAAAATTAATTTCCACCTAATCATTCATGTAGACTAAAACACTTAACTCATAACCTCTTTCGCCTATAATGTTAAGTGTTTTAGTCCGTGTAAATGATTAGTTGATAACTAATTTTTTACGTGGATGCCTACATATCATGGATAAAAAAGATTATGTTAGTCAAAGTAATAAAGTACTAATAAAGCTAACGTTTTAAGTTGATTTAGTAAGGACTTGTTATAAAAGATTAGTCACTTAATTGAAAATTTTAAAAACTTGAGTATTTAAAAAAATCTCAAAATGTGTGATACTTTAGAATATGGTTATTACCATAAAAAACCCAAACATTCATTAAAATTTCAATTATAGCTTAAACTTTAAAAAGTAATAATAAAATGCTCAAACTTTCAATTTTTTTAAATTCTAGCCCAAACTTTAAAAAGTGGCAATAAAATGCTCAAAATTTTAATTTTCTTCAATTCTAGCCCGATATTATTAGTTGTTCTCTCAATATCCTCAGCCATTTATTTTTTGTTTGTTTTTTTTAATGCCCAAAATTACTCTCGCATTACAATATACTGCATCAGTAAACTCTTTGTTTTTAGTTTGTTCTCCTAATGTCCTTATTGTGAGGGTGTCGAGGCCGCATAATATAAAAATCGAAGGGTGAGTGCGTCGAAAGAACAAACTAAAAACGAAGGGAAAAATTGAAATCATTAATTTTTTAGTTCATGTAATGATTAGTTGATAATTAATTTTTCACGTGGATGCCTACATATCATGAATAAAAAAAGATTCTGTTAGTCAAATTAATAAAGTACTAACTGAGCTAACATTTTGAGTTGATTTATTAAGGACTTAAGGTTATAAAATGTTAGTTACTTAATTGAAAATTTTAAAAACTTGAGCACTAAATTAAAAAAATCTCAAAATGTTTGATACTTTAGAATATGTTATCCGTGTTTGTTTTTGCCAAGTATTTCTTTTTCATTAACTTTTGATTGATATTATATTATTTTAAATAAAATTTAAAATTATAAAAATTCTTAACCTTATATAAGTAAATTTTAGTTTCTTATTATAAAATTTATTTTTAAAATGTAAGACGTTGTGCATTACTCTCAATTTTTTAATCTAATAAATAATCTAGAGAAAAAGATCAACAATTTTTGTGAAATTAAAATGTAAAAATAATTATTTTTTAATATAGCCCAGTATCTTTTACCAAAAGATTGAATTAATAAGTAATAAAGTTCATATTCCTTCATTTGAATCATGTATTAATTTACAATACTTAAATGATTTGAATCATAGGAAGCAAATAAAATAGGATGGATCAAACAAATCATCACATGATCGTAAAATTGCAAAAGCCATTTTTAGGTGATTTTAGAGATTTATTAGCATGCCATACCTTCCTGGTTACAAAATTTTAGAAGCAGAATTGTTTACTTGGACTAAACGATAAGAAAAATAGACTTATGTTGCAGATTCCCAGCAATGACAATAACAACGCTCAGTAAGAGTCTTTTTAAAATATTAGGTACGAAGAGATCTTATAGTACGTAATCTTACTCTTATCTCATACAGAAGTGTTAATTTATTCCCTAGAGCTATTCTATTAGTTATAGTTCAATGACAAAGTAATTTAAATACATTATTTATCTTGTATATGTTTACATGTATATGATAAAGTCTATGAGATAATTATACATTGCAAATAAAATTATATTGAGATTATAATTATGATATTTATATTACATTTATTTATTATCCTTAAATTGTTCTATCTCATTGTTTTATTAAGACTAGAAATTAACAGAATGTAAAAGTTTAGCACATGTTATGTTTTTCCATGTGAAGGAAGTTTTAGACATTTTAGTAATTTAATTGAAATTAAATTATAATTCAATTAAACTTTAATTAGAATATAATATAATTCTAATTAAATACCAATTATGCCTAAATGAGATCCAATATCTCAAATTAATCCTTATTTATTAAATATCTCATATTTAATAATAAAGTTTTAGAAATTTACAATGAAGTCTAACTTTATTAAAATATCTTTACTTTCTTTATCCAGTTCTTTATATGTGACCTATTAGGTTCTCGATATATTGGCAATGGTTATAAATTATACTTACAATTCATAATTTGAACTAGATAAATTTCTCCAATTAAATAATTTATAATCATAGATCAAGTTTGACGTCTTTTGGAAACAACCTCTTTACTAGTTAGGGGTAAAGCTGTGTACTACTAGATCTTCCCAGACCTCACGCCCCAACGGGATTTCTACTGAGTGTTGTTGTTAATATAGATCAAGATTGACATCTAGTAATATATCATGACTACCCAAATATTTAGGAATGTTAAAATGATTTTGACTAACCTTTCCTTGCATTATTTTTTCGTATAATTCAATCATTTTATCATTCAATGTTCTAATTAGACAGAGCATGGAATTAATGTCTACTTTTTTTGAGTTCAATCATATTAGTTCTCTGTCATTAGCTATTTATTCAATTAATGACATTTATAAACTATTTATAAAGCATCATTTCACCTTAGCCAAGGGTTTCCCAAATAAATATAATCGAAAAAATAGAACATTCTTCCTAATTATTTTAAGGTGATGAATCCTATCTTGATCACACAAGTACCTCCATATAGTTTATGCTACATCTAATAACTATTAACTGAACAACCTAGGGTCAGAATATGTCATAAGTAGTATCAAAACATAGTAATCCCTATAAAAGATAACTTTGGAGACATCAAATCAAAGGATTACTTAAACAATTACTACAATGAGAAGTAATGTTCCAAATGGATTTCTCATAAACGGGTCAATTCAGTGAACTTGTTCTCTAATAAACACCCATATGTTTGTTTAAGTATCTTCATCCTTTAATCTATAAGATCGAATACTTCTTTCATAAGGAAAAATATAACATATGATAGCCCTTTTATTATCTATTAATGTCCAGTCTTAATAGAATAATAACTAGGAATAATTTAGAGATAATACATAAATGTAATATAAAATCTCATAATTATAATGTCATTATAATTTTATTTGTAATGTATAATTATCCAGTGGACTTTATCTTGTACATGACTTTATCATATACATCTAAACATGTACAAGATAAAGAATGTATTTAATAATTTTGTCACTAAACTACAATCAATCGATTAGTTGTAGGGCATAAACTAACGATTACATCATAACCAAAAATAATATTCATTACAACATCCTTAGCTTCTCCTGACAACCTAAAACTTGTTGTCCAATTATCCAAGCTTTTCTCTCAGGCACAACAAAAAAATATATGTATAAAGCAAGAAATTTTTCATCATAATTGGCAGAGTAAAGAGGACCACTTCTTCTCTCTTACACAATATAAGTTTCCAATAACTTTTTGCCAAACTCTACAATCCATTCACAAACCTCATAAGACATGTCTCTGACTCTTTATCCCATCTCTTTCAATGGACACAGACATATTCTTGCTGCAATAATGCAAAACTTTTTTAGAAGAATATAAAAACTTTCCAAGTATGATAAGTGGGACATAAAAATTTTTCCTCATTCTTTTATTGTGTTTCACTATAACAATTAAAAGATTTTTTGTTT
Organism: Erythroxylum coriaceum; assembly: GCA_026874005.2. Lineage (NCBI taxonomy): Eukaryota > Viridiplantae > Streptophyta > Magnoliopsida > Malpighiales > Erythroxylaceae > Erythroxylum > Erythroxylum coriaceum. The sequence goes on from JANQAP020000167.1 coordinate 924,655, forward strand.
CTACCTTTTGAAGAATTCCAAATCACATAACTCCATTAATAAAGAACAACTAGTTACCAATCTAAATTAACGGAATGACACCAATAACAAATCAACACTAAATTACACTAGAAAATTACATAATAGACATTATAAATTTCATAAACAAAACATTGTAAGTTAATTAATCAATAAGATAAATTACCTTTGAGCTCAAAGTACACATAGTCTTCTTTGAGCTAAATGTTAAGCTACCTTGTATTAGAGAAAAACAAAGTTAGGAAAAACAGAGTTAAATGTTAAGATAATATTAGCCGTAAAACCATAAATTGCAAGAACAAAACCAAATGAAAATTAATTTAGGACTTTTGATCACCAATATGCGACAAACCTCAAACCTAAATAAAAAACACATGAAATTTAAACAATAAAACTCAAACTAATAGCTATGATCACTGATAGGTAATATAAAAGAGAAGATGACATCAGTTGATGGCAGAGAAGAGAAAATGAGTGAGAACTATGATGAAGAAGAGAAGATAGGGATTGATGATAGCTACTAATAGTGGTGGTAATAACAATGATGGGGCTAGAGGAGATTTTTTATAAGAAATAAAATTAGGGATTTTATTTATAAGCGTGTTGGTGAGAATCAAAAGTATTGTATGCCCATCACCATTTTGGATGTTCATTTGTGTTATTCTCTAACGGAACCTAAGAGGGAGGGGGATGAATTAGTGAATTCAAAATTTTAATTAAAGTACACGAACTTATAAAATAATGTCTAAAAATTATCACAAATAGAAGAATGAAATAATAGTAAATGAATTTAATTATGCTTGAAAAACCCTGAACAAAAAGAAATGAATTTAAACAATGAAACTTAAACTAGTAGCTATGATCAATGATAGGTAATAGAAAAAAGAAGACAGACAGTAGTTGATAATGGAGAAGAGAAAATTAGTGAGAATCACGATGAAGAAGAGAAGATAAGGAATGATGATAGCTAGTGACAATGGTGGTAATAACGGTGATGGGGTGAGAGAGAGTCGCTTTGTAAAATCAAATTAGGGATTCTAATTATGAGAGTATGGTGAGAATTGAAACTGTTGTGTGTCCAGCCTAATTTTATGGATGTTCATTTATGTTATTCTCTAATGGCACCTAAGAGGGAGGGGGGATGAATTAGGTGAATTCAAGATTTTAATTAAAGTATACTAACTTCTAAAATAATCTTTACAAATTATCGCAACTAGAAGAATGAAATAAAAATAAATGAATTTAATTATGCTTGTAAAAAACAAAGTAAAAAATAAGGGAAGAGAAATGCAAATAGATGGTTCAGCAAACAATTTTTACCTATCTTCACTCACAACACTTATCTTAGATTTTAACTACAATTCTTCTTTCAAGGAGAAGAATACCTTTTGTACAATCTTTTATTTTAGCAAAGAGGAACCTCCTTTTTAATCTTTCTTTAAGGTTAAAAGGAATCCTAAACAACTTTGGGATCAACTCAATAAAATGATTACATTGCATACCCCAAAAAGAGCTTATAACTCAAACTTGCTCACTTGTATGCTTTGATAATCACAAAAGGCTCACATACTCAAAACGAGACAATGAATGCTTAAATTATTGAAAACTATTTAGAAATGTGTGAATAAGACACTCAAAAACTTATTGATGCAAAAAATAACAAAAAACACCTATTTATAGTGTTTTAGGACCCCAAATAGTTCTTAAAGCTAAGAACTATCTTTTACAATGGTTATATTTGATGCACTGATCGACCAGTATACAATAAAAGCTCTAGACTCATCAGTTGTTGAAACACTGGTTGACTAGTACAGATGTTTATCGAATAATATATCAACCAATATAATAACAAACTCTCAATACTTCAAATTTAATTAACTCTAACCTATATTGGTCAACCACTAACTTATACAGGTCAACCAATTACCCCAAAAACATGCCTTTAACAACGTCAAATTTTCAAAAATAAAATTTTAATCAAAATATGATTTAAACACTTCCTAAAATTTTCCCTAAATATTATTTAAAAAATAAAAAGGCTTTTATATTAAAAACAAAAGATTTAATATCTCTTGATGAATGTAAAAACTTGTGTAATGAAGTAAGATGGAATGATTATGTATGGTGAGCCTTTTAGAATATTAAAGAAAATTAAGATGAGCGAAATGACCTCGATGTATCTTGATCTTCTTTTTGACTTGATCTTGATATTGAAGATTGCAAATATCATATTTTCTATCATAATCCTGTGATACGATAAGATTTTATTCTTATATTTCTTTTTATTAACAATATTAAACTCGTTAGGAGTATTTATATTTTGTTATCATTAAAACCTTTACTGGAACCTTGCTTGATTCAACAATCTCTCCCTTTTTGATGATGAAAAAAAGTGTGATATTAGAAAGTAATATGAGAAATTAATTAGAACTCACTTTAAGATAATAATTTGCTCCCCCTAGATTTATGTACAAAACGTAAATCATATATAACCATAATTCAATATTGAAAGGAAGATTTAACAAAAGTATAAATTGTTAAAAAAGCATCAATATATCCATCATATTGAATATATAAAACCACATATACTGTCACTAAGTTATATAATTTCCTTATAATATCATAAAACTTTTATCCCCCTTTTTAGAAACATAAAGAAAATCAACTAGCTGGAGGAGGGAAATAAAACTCAATTAACCTGTACAGCTTGACAAGGAGATGGATCGTGATGTTTTTGGGAAAACAAAATGAAGCTCTCCTAGAAACATGGTAAGTTAATACTCAATGGTTGTGAGACGAGCATTCGGTGAGGAGTGATGATGTGGTCGAGAGGTGTTTGCCTTATCATTCGTAGGTAGCTCCATAGTGTGGATTAAGAGGGGCTTATTAGGACCATTATATGATGGAGACTTATAGACTGGGAATATGTGCTAAGGCTAGAGATATTTTCATTGAAGTGGTCTAGTCATATGCTTGTCAACCAATTGATATCCCATATTATTGAGAGTAACAAAGTAAAGAAGAAATCAAATTCAATCTCATCGCCAATAGGAGGAATATGGAAGTGCTAAAAGATGAGACTAAAGATGAGGGCATATGGAATGTTTTGTTTCTTCTTTTTGGTTTGATGGAAGTGAAACATATTAGGTAAAATAAAAAGAACTAAGTGATTACGTTTTTCTATCATAAGAGTAGAAAGAAACCAAAGGTCATCGCAGCCTAGAAAAGTAAAATGATCACCAACAAACACAAAATTGTATTTGATGTAAAGAAGGTAGAAATGAGGAATGACATCAAGGCCAGGGACATCTTTAGGTTACCTATAGACCTCTATATGGTCTCTAATTCAAAGATGATTTTGACTTGACTGGGAATTGAGTGAGGGCGAATGTTATATTTTGTGCAACAACAGTAATATGTAGGGTTTATAGGAAGGGGAATACCTAAGATCTTATTATTGAGATCATAAGAAAGATTTATTTTGACACCATTGGTTTTTGGAAAAATATGGGTGTCATCATGAATCACCTTAGGATAGAGATTAGTATAGAATAATTAAACATTAGTAGGACTAATGCAATATATTTTGGTAAGAGGAGTTTCCCACCCTTGATCAATGAGATAACAAACAGGACCTTAATCCTTAAATTAGTATATACCGGTAAGGTAAGAAACACATTTTTCATGTATTTCTCAGGAAGCATAATCTTGGAATTAAAGGGAAGTAGTATCAAAGTACTCATCATCACTAGGAGGCATAAGAGGAGGAGGGGTTGGAGATAATGCTCGAATCTTATGAGTCCTAGATCGTATATGGGTGGCTCTACCTTGTGTTAGAGTCGTAAGTGTAGGACTAGGGTTCCCTATAGTCCTTTCTATGATTTTAAGTGAAATATTAAGAATAAAGGGAAATGTTCAAAAAGAGAATAAAAACTAGATATGAAGGATTGCTTGCAAGATAAGGAAGATAGTACTGTTATAATCTCAATTTTACAAATTTGAAGTAAAAAGTTAACATATATGGTATGGATAATCAAAAGATGATTTGTAGAAAAAATAAATGCAATTCAAAGCAAGTAACAGTTAAAAGAATTCAAAGCAGATCCCAGGTTTGTTTTGGTTGTGAGGTAACACATAATCACATACTCTCGAGTGAGATCACTCCAAGTTGTCATTCTTACATGTGGGTCTTGTATGAATTTCTTGTGTAGGAGTTGTCTCTATTTTGTATTCTAAATATTTTTATGTGTTCCCTTTTTATCGTTGTGTCTTCTATATTTTTGTGTGTTGTCAGACTATATATGCCTCCACCATCGTCATCGTCTGACTTCTCCTCCCAAAGCCTCTTCCGATAGTTTCGACGAGTTCTCTCATCATCTGACCTAGCTTCTCACCTCTGTGTCCCTGATATTTTCTCTTTTTTTTCCTCTTATCTGTAGTTGGCGTTGTCTCTATAGCTTGCAGATCCAAGCTTTTATTTGATTTTCAGTAACTTCCTACAGTTCTGGCGAGTTGTCTCACGTCTAACTTAGATTAGCTTGTATTTCTCTCAAATTTCCTAACGAGTCTCCTTCTTTTTTTAATTCTCTTTTACTTAGTGGCCTTTCACCCTTGCTGTGTTGATTGGATCGTGAGATCATGTGGTGTTTCTTTAAGATTTTTTCCAATGTTTATTGTTGGGTTGCTGAGAAATTTGAGTTGAAGATCTAGATTTCGTTTGTTCTTAACTTGTTTACTTATGAATTGTTGTTCGTGCCAAAAAGTTGGTCTTGGGATTACAACGGTCACTTTTTTCCTATTGATTTATTTTTTTGCTTAAACTTATACGCTTTTATTTATTTACTTTTATTGTTATTATTTTATTCTCTTTTATTCTAAACTTTATTATTATTATTATTATTATTATTAT
>JANQAP020000167.1:1105038-1126301 GCA_026874005.2 Erythroxylum coriaceum
CAAACACCTCATAGGCAATATGTATTATCTCTAACATTCACACAAAACAAATGCATTTTTCCATTATTTACCAACAATAACACATGTAAACAACAAATAAACCAACAATTCAACAAAAAACTCATAATCTAACAACCACCCAACACCCACCCATGGTATACATACATATAACCATCTAAGAGCTTCATTTTTTGGAGACAAAATAAACCCAATAGAGACCTTACCTCAAAATGATACACGGTGGACTAAAAACCAAGTAGAAATTGACAGTGGAAGCAATGAAAATGACAGAAAACTGACATAGCTGAGGGAGGAGAAGAAAAATGGAAAAAGGGGGAGGAAAGGTCAGGTTAAAACGATGATGATAAAATGACGTCGTTTTATTTATAAACAATTTGGCATTTACCGACAGACACATCGCTCCGTCGGTAATTCATTTTTGTCGGTAATTTACCGACAGGACATATTTTCCATCAGTATTCAATTTCACCAATTCTCGCGCCATCTGTTGCTGCCTTATTTTGCGACAAAAATATGTATTCCGTCGCTATATTATGACAGAAAAATCGCGGGTTTATTTTCCCTCCACGTTTACCAACGAATGTCTTATCTGTCTGTAAACCTGTTCACTTTACTGACGGAATGTCTCTTTCCGTCGCTAATTACTTACAGAAATTTTACCATCGATAATTTGCTATTTTCTTGTAGTGAATACATACTTGCCACCCGATTTGCACTCGGGTGGGAACCAACTCGCCTTCTTAATTTGTCACAACGGTGATTCTAGACTTCTTTGAAACCACCTAGACAGGACTTACCCACTTACTATCGAAAATCAGGTAGATAACCCCGACATCAAGAAGCTTCAGTATCTCCTTCTCCACAACTTTCATCATTGGAGGATTCAGCCTACGCTGAGCTTGCCTTATGGATTTTGCGTCCTCCTCCAACAAAATGTGGTGCATGAATATGGAAGGACTTATACCTTGGATATCTGCGATAGTCCACCCGATAGCCTTCTTATGCTCTCTTAGCATTCGAACCAACCTCTCCTCTTGATTTGAAGTCAACTCCGCTGAAATGATAACTGAAAAAGTCTGCTTATCTCCCAAATAAGCATACTTCAAATGTGTAGGGAGTGACTTCACTTCCAATTCTGGTGCTTGTGCATCAGAAGGTAACAACTTTTGGTGAGCTTCAGGTAATTGTATAGAAGCCAAATCATACCTTTTTGGAGAGCTTTCCAATGAATCCAAGGTGGCTGTCATTTCCACAAGCTCTTCTCCCATCTCAACATCAGTGTTAGCTTCTACTTCTATATCCTCAGTTAAAACCATTTCTAAATGATCCCTGCAACTTAATTTAAACACTTCCTGCACCAAAGGATCAATCACATCAATAGAAAAATACAATGATCATTAGGAGGATGTTTCATGTTATTAAAAATATTAAACTGAATCACTTCCCCATCAAATTCCATTGTGAGGGTGCCTTTACGAACATCTATCTTAGTTTGAGCTGTATTAAGAAACGGTCTCCCTAGCAACATAGGTATCAAATTACATGAGGTGTCATCATTCATATCCACAACATAAAAATCTGCAGGAAACGCTTACTTATTCACCTGCACCAAAACATCCTCAACCACACCATCAGGATAAGCATTAGTGCGGTCAGCTAGTTGTATGATTACACTCGTTTCTTTTAAAAAGCCTAAATTCAAAGGGGCATAAATCGAACGAGGCATCACATTAATAGAAGCACCCAAATCCAACATAGATCTATTGATCATAATATTACCAATTTTGCAAGGAATGGTAAACATACCTGGATCCTGGCATTTTGGAGGCATCTTCTTTCTGAATATTGCCGACACATTCTCACCCATCATCACATTCTCATCACCCCTCAGTTTCCTCTTATGTGTACATAATTCTTTGAGGAATTTGGCATACCTTTGTACTTGCTTGATTGCCTCGAGCAAAGGTATATTGACTTCCACTTTTCGAAAAGTCTCCAATGTCTCTTTGTCTTTCTCCTCCTTATTTGGTCTTGTCAATCTACTAGGAAAAGATGGAGGGTTAGTTTTAATAATATTGGGACTTTTAAAATGTACCTTCGTACTCGATGACGGATTTTTTCCTTTCCCAATTTCTTCTCGATCTCTTCCTCAGTAGCAATCCTTGATGGGGTTCTCTTGGGACCCTCAATCTCCTTTCTGCCCCTCAGGGTTATAACACTGACATTCTTTGGGTTTACCTCGAGTTGGGATGACTATTTTCCTCCACATTGTGAGTCTAATCGATTAAGCCTCATTACCATCTGACCCATTTGATTTTCCAAGTTTTGTGTGCTTGCTTTTGATTCCTGTCGAATTTGTTGTACACCTTGCTAAAACAACTGTTGCATATTCTGTTGGAATTGTTGCATATCCTATTGCAATTGCAGATTATTAGCAGCAAGATTCTTAACAAGATGTACTTGAACTGGAAGAAGAAGCTCCCTGTGCTCCATGTTGCCTTCGTTGAAATCCTTGTGCTCCTTACGGTTGATTTTGGAAGAAATTTTGTATGTCGGTTTCCTCTATAACTCAAGTTGGGGTGATCCCTCCAACTTAGGTTATACATCTACGAGTACGGGTTGTATTGGTTTGGGAAATTTCCTCCTGTAACATTCACATACTCTATACTTCCTTCTTGTAATGTTGGGCACTTATCAGTTGTATGGCTTGTGTTTGAACATATTCTGCACACTTTCACTTGTGCCTGTCCAACTGCAATCTATCTCACAAAAAATGTTAGTTCATCTAAACGATGTTCAATGGATGAAGTGCTTACCTCATTTACTTGTCAAACATTATTGTGAGTGCTGAATTGTTGGGTGTTAGCAGCCATCCACTCAAGTAATATCCTAGCTTCAATGGGAGTCTTCTCGCAAAGCACCCCACCACTCACTGCATCAACCAAACTCCTCTCCATCGATAACAATCCTTCATATAAATATTGGATGAGGTGCAGACAACTAGCACATAACTTCTTGAACTACTCTTAATACTCGTAAAGAGATTCTCCATTATGTTGCTTGATGCCACATATCTCCTTCCAAATACTTGCCATTTTTGAGGTTGGAAAATATTTCTCTAAAAACAGTCTCTTAATCTCCAACCAAGTATTTATGCTCTCGGTTGGTAAATCAAACAGTCAATCTTTTGCTACATCTTTGAGTGTGAACGGGAAGACTCTTAACATGATCTGCTCATCCGTCACCCCGAGAGGCTTCATACTCAAACAAACCACATCGAGCTCCTTGAGATGCTTGTGTGCATCCTCACCTGCAAGACCATGAAAATTGGGAAATAAATTAATTAATCCATATTTTAACTCAAAGGTAACATGTTCAGCAAAATTAGGAAATGTAATGCACAGGGGTCTTTGGGTTAAGTCTGGTGCAGCCAATTCTCTCAATGTTCTCAGATGTGCCATATTTGCTTCAGATCTAAGTTCTAGGTCTACTACTGAAGATGTTCTTAGTTCTCTTCTTAACCTCTGTAGTGTTCTCTCAATCTCCAGATCAAGTTGCTCAATTTCTCTACGAGGAGATTTGGTCTCTACCATACACCAACACTTACAAACTTTTAAAGTTAACAAATAATCAAAAAGAAACAAATATACTCACAAAACATCGACTAAAATAAAATACGAAAATTAAACTACCACACTCCCTGTCAAAATTTAACAGTGCGTGTCGAGTGCATTGCAAAATTTGACTCTACACACTAAAATTTGTAGTTATAGTGAGTCAGGATTAAATCCACAGGGAATGTTCGATAAATTTTCATAACAAAAGTAATTGATGCAAGGAAAATATAAGGGGGTTTTTAGATTTTTAAGCAATTTAGAAATTAAAGTAAAAATAAACTATCAAAATAAATTAAAAAAAGCAATCGAAATTGGGAAAAGTGTTGAATATAAGTAAGGTCCAGCTCTAGGGTCAATCTCAACCTAAACACGATCAAGCGTATGTCATCATCCTAACGTCTTAACAACTCTCTTCAGACTATTGATTTGAGACTAATAGAATGCTCTACTAATCTCGAGTTTCCCTTAGGTCATGTTTAATCAAGATACAATCGTTAATTAAACCTAACTATTGAATCACCTAGGATACAATCTCTATATTCAATTTGGCAGTCGCATTACGAATTGAAAAACAATCAATATAGGCAATAACCTCACACGTTCGGGTTATCTAACCTAAGTTATGTTGTCCCTAAAGACTAACGATCATTAGATGCTACTCACAAATATCAAAAGTAACGATTACGGATTACATTCAATATTTTAGCAATAGGTTCAAACTAAAATAATCAAAATAGAGTATTAAGATCATTCATCCCAAAACCCAATCAAATCAACACCAACACAACAATCCGAAAAGAAATTACAACATTAAAGTGATAAAATAGCTTAATCGTGACTTGGCATCGATATTCCTGGCATTGAGAAGCTGGCCTTCCATCTCCATTTTTATGCTCTAAGTGTGAGCCATCTTCTCCATGCTTCGGTGGTGAAAAACAAAGGAAAATCTAGCTCCTCCACTCTATTCCACACTAATGCTCTCTTCTCCCTTTGCTACTGTTCATGTGATGTGACAAATAAAGATTAATGGTCCATTGTCACTGTTCACGTATGCTTAAAACACTCTCTGCCGTTAGCTCTTTCTTCTCTACCTCACCTCGTTACGCTACCCTCCTCTCTTGCAAGTTCCTATTCTTTTCTTATTTAGCAACTATATTGTTCTCCACTCACACACACCAGCCCCATTCACATATTTCAAATCCACTTCACTCACACACACCAGCTCTACTTACTTATATTCAGCCTCCAACAAAGATGGGAGTTTCAGTTCTCCCTTCCTTCTTTCAGCTGTCCCTTTGTTTTATTCTCATTTCAGCCCTTCTCTAGCCGACACTTCCGCCCTCTTTTTTCTTATTTCGTAGCCCTCTTCCCGACTCATCAGGTAACTAGGTTTCCAAAACAAGAATAAAATTGGATAGGTGGCATTTCAAAACTGAAGAGGACCCCTTGTGTTGTTGTCCACTTTTTGTCTTATTCTCCAAGCTTTGTCACATTTTTTCCATAAGGTATCTTGCATGGGACAGCTGGGTGTTTAATGTAGCAAAATGGACAACTGGTTTGTGAAGTGGAGGGTTAAAGCAAAGAATGGGAAGATGAAGACACCTAACGTGAGTGCATGGTGACTCACTTGCTTCAGCCCTCCACTCACGTGTAGCTATCCAACTCCTTCAGTTTTCACAATTTTTTTAATGATGATATCCATTAAATTCACATCCAAGTGCATACCTTTGCTTGCTTTATACCTTCAATGATTAAATAATTGGTAGCAACCATTACGACCATGCAAACATTTGTACAGGTTTTCCAGCATGCCATGAGCAATTTGATCCTTCATTCTTTTATAATTTATCCCATTCTTTTATGCTTTATCTTGCCTTCTCTTGCTCTAATCTTCTTCTTTGTTGTTCCATGAAGACAAGTGGATGTGAATCTTTAAGAAGATGGCTTCAATGGACATGCTTTTGGGTCGTTTTAGTTCCTTCGCTTTCGAAATGTACCTAAGATCAAATATGAGATAAAGTGAGTATCCTAAGTATTTCTAAGGCATTAATCACTAAGTGTAGTATATCAAATGAATCAACATTTAAACACATATCAATGGGAGCTGGTTGATTTGCCTCAATTTTACAAACCTGTTAGTTACAAGTGGCTATTTAAGACCAAGAACGACACACAGGGTCAAGTTGATTGGTTTAAGACGCAATTAATTGCTAGAGGGTTCACTCAGAGAGAATGAGTTAACATTAATGTTACCTTCTCTTTTGCATCCACGAATGATGCATTTAGAGTAATTATGGCAATAGTAGCTCATTATGACATGAAGCTACATCAGATGGATGTTAAAACTACTTTTCTGAATGGTGACCTTTATGAGGAGGTCTATATGGAGCAACTTGAAGAATTTCATGATCAATGAGCAACTGACAAAATTTGCAAGTTGACCAAATCAATATACAATCTAAAACAGGTTTCTAAACAATGGTACCTAAAATTTGATAAGGTTTTGACCCCTTTCGACTTTGTGGAAAACAAAGTTGAAAGATGCTTATACTATAAGGTCGGGGGCAGCAAAGTCATCTTCCTATCGTTGTATGTGCATGATATATATTACTTGCGTCAAATGACTTGACCATGTTGCATGAAGTTAAGCAACTTTTGGCCAATCACTTTGACATGGAGGACCTCAGTGAAGCATCTTTTGTCCTTAATATACAGATTCATCGGGACAGATCTCAACACTCATTAAGCCTCTCATAAAGAGCATTCATTGAGCAAGTATTACAAAGGTTTAATATAGTTGACTGTAAAACTATTGTAGCACTTATCTCTTATGGTGAGAGATTAACTTTGGCATAGTGTTCAAAGAATGAAGTTAAGAGAGAGGCTGTGAGGAATATTCTATATTTTAATGTGATCGATAGCCTAATTTATGCCCATGTGTGCACTAGACTAGACATTGCATTTATTGTTAGACTGCTAGGTCGATATCTGGCTAACCTAGGTGTAAACCACTAGAATGCAGTTAAGCAATTATTGAGATACTTAAAGGGTACCAAGGATTATATGTTGACATAAAGGAAGGTCAATGATTTAAACCTCACAGGATATACAGACTCCAATTTTGCTATATGTTCAGATGATCGCAAGCCTACTTCAGGGTACATTTTTATGTTGGTAGATGGTGCAGTATCATGCAAAAGTGTCAAGCAAACACTAGTAACTTCCTCGACCCTGCATGCAGAGTTTGTTGCATGCTATGGAGTTGCTACATAAGTGGTTTGGCTCAGAAACTTTATTTCTAAATTGTCTGTGGTAGATTCAGTAGCTAGATCCATTCGGTTGTACTGTGATAATCTTGTTGCAATGTTGTTTAGTAACAACAATAAGAATATCACAGGTTCTAAGCATTTGGAGGTCAAATACTTGACCATAAAGAAGTTGATTCAAAAAGGTAACATTGAAGTGGAGCATATCAGGACTGAGGAGATGTTAGTCGATCTGTTGACTAAAGGACTTCGCCCATCAATATTTGTTAGAAATATATCCAATATGGGCATGTTAAAGTCCTCAGATAGTAGTAGTTAGGGATCATTATATTTGCTCGTTGTATGTTTGTACATTTTGATGTGTTATGACATTATGCTTATTTATTAATAGATGATCATCCTTTTATCCTCAATAATAAATGTTCTTGTGCAAAGTCTTATGCGAAAGTCTTAAGATTTGTGTCGATATTAAGCATTTTAAACGTCATTGGACATATATATAGATTAACCTTAAGCCTATATTATTTAGACACATACAATTTAAATTGGATATCCATACGTTTTAACATGACATAGGGAATATAAGTTTTAATTCCATAAAAGGTTTTCTCTAACGCTATTTAGCATTCGGTGAGAGAAAACAAGTTTTCTCTAATGATATTTAACATTTTGTAAAAGAAAATAGGATTTCTCTGTTACGGTTTAGCATATACAGTTTAGCATAAAATTAGAGAAATCGAGACCTATAAACGAAGATGATACATATTAGATCATACATGTATCATCCTAGTTTGCCGCACTCCATTTTTTCATTCATGTTAGTAAGGTATTAGATATGCATGATTATATTAAATCTGTGTCACACACAATACATATGTTTGATATTTTTTGGTATCGAAAGCCTTGCAGAACACAATGTTGGACTTTCGTTATCTTTGGATATTGTTTTAACTTTTAAACTTCATACCAATGCAGTAGAGTGACTTAAAAACTGTTTTTTAAAAACTTGAATCAATACCATAATTAAATATTGTCCAAGGGGAGAATGTTGGATAATTTTGACTTTTCCCATAAAGTTGGACAACCCTTAATTGCATTTTTTGGTTTTTCAATAACTTATCGATTAAGTTACGTAATTTGATCCGAATAAAGATAATAAAGTGGCCCAATAAATTATCTAAATTAATGGGTAGAAGTCTAGGAAAAAAATAAATCTCGATCAGTGTTGACCAAACTCATATCGAGCCTGTGATAGAAAGCCTGATATGCAAACTATATATAAAGGTTAAGATCTCTTGCAGGTGCTCATATCATTCGTAAATATACGGATTCTCTGACCTGTTAAGAGCGCTTATGCTTTGAGAAAACTGTAGAAAGACGTTAACCACGTGTCGATGAAGGATTCTCATAAAAGTCCTAGAAGATTAGAACTCGTTTCGACCTTGAAAACTACCTCGAAAGTTAAAATGAAACCGAAATCAAGTATTCTGTATTTCTTTCGTTTATTTCCCTTTCATGAATGATATGGGACACGTAATAAGATTCATGCTACGTGTTCCAAAAACATGACAGAACTACTGAACTAAATGATCTCAGCAAGCAGAAGTTCACAAAAACTGTTATTAAATAAGCAAGACATTTTAAATTCAATTATAAAAGGCAAACTTCCATCCTAATAGAGAAGTTATGTTGTAGAAATTATGGTTGATTATCATAAGGATGTTAACACTTTTAACAAGAAAATAACAGTCTCTTCAAATTTTAATTAGGTTACAGTAGACACGGGAGAGTTCGTAGTAGTTTCTACATCATACCATACCATGCATTGAAACCAGATAAGTTTCTTTCAGGATCTCATCCTTGAAGTTATGATACTTCAAAACTGCTCGTGAAAGATTTATGTAATGTTAGCCAAAACATATTTGTCAAATCGGAGATAAGTGGAACCGCTTCAATAGACTTATGTATGGAAACTTATGATGTTTCCGAAGTCACATCTTAGATGTTAAACATGGCAAAAGAACGGAAATGAAAGAACAGGAACCGGTTCACCAGTAGCGAAGGTATATCTTTTATCATTGCACATTATACTGGACGCATACCCCTGTAGCTTCTACTCCCCTGTCATGTCGTGGTTAAAGAAACAGAGATCAAAATAACCATAGCCAGATCATGCCACGATTAAAACATACAAAGTTCCTCCCTTTAACAATGACCCTTATTGTACACATGAATGCTTACAGATATGATTGAATTTGAGATGTCCTTTGTCAGTGATACGAACTCTTGACTTTTCAAACCAACACAACAGCAACTTTCTTGACAATTGGAATACAGTATCTATTCATTGGTTTAGGAAGAAATCATTTGTTCTAACTAAATATGATAGAATTTGTCAGATTATAGGCAAGTTGAATGGTAATAATTTCAACTCACAATAAGGGCCACGTTAAAAGTTGAATATGGAATCACGAAGCGAAAGAAGTAGCCAGACTACCAAAGGATGTCTCAACAAGAAAATAGGCAATTTTATTCTTTGTCTCGTAAGTGACTTGCAGGGCCCAAAGCATGTGTTACACGAGTAAACATCAGATCAAGACTGTGACGTTTCTGTAAAGGATGTATCAGCTGCAGAAGCTTGAGCTTCCAATAACTTTGCTTGACGTTCTGCATGTTCTCTTTCACATTGACTGATTCCCATAATGATGTCTAGCATTGTACCTGTAGTGCCAAAGAAAACAAGGGGAGCCAAAGATTTCCGCTTTATTCCGACTGGAATAGCTACCAAAGCCCCTGCCACAGAGAAGAACCATGTGCCCATTGCGCTGCATTTATGGGACATTCAGTAGCTAACATCACATCTCTAGTCAAAACAACAAATACAAGTGGGAGAGAAACGCAATGAATAAATTGAATACCAGAAACTCAACCTGATTATCTGAATCCCAATGCAGTAAGTGTCACTAAAGAGACAAGTTTTTATACTGAAGCAAGATAAATGACTTGGTGGTTTCAACAGATAGTTAATTGTCAATTCATACGTGACATCTTTACTTTGACTTGTTAAGCAAGATTAATACCCTAGATTAAAGACAGAACTGCCTCATGGTCAACTATGGACATCATGCTTGTTCTCGACATTTCTATTAACTCGGCTCAATTTGGATAACTCCTGAGAGATCACAAAATGCCGTATTCATAGAGCAAGCTACATTATCTGAACATTCTTCTCAACGTAAAGTAATACAATTGATTTGCTTAAGGCGTAAATTTAGAATTTCATCAATGGAAGGCAAAGAAAGCAAAGTTTAAAGGAATGAGAAATGCGTTCAATGAGAAATCTTGCATCAGAACAAATATCAAGTACTTGAAATAGCAAAACACCAGAAGTTGGACATAGACTTAAACCAATCAAGAAAAGATCAACTGATATTGGAGTAAATGCTATTGATTGAGGAATAAAACAAACATATCAGATGGCTTGATCTCAATAATAGTTCACAAACAATTCGTTTAACATAATACACTAGCACAGGTGGGTGATATTGAAATTAAACAACTGAGCAAGTGAAATCGTCCTCCTTTCAGTAACAATGTCTACAAGAACCATTATTAAGACCTTTTCTTGTCCTACTCTTCACACTAGCATAGACACGATTCCAATTTTCTAGGGAATCGAAGTATTTTCCCCCAAATAAATGCTAATATTAGTATTGTAAGTTATCCTATGACGTTCAGTGAAACTCAAAGATACAAAGCGGATAAGCATATACAAGATTGCCAGCAAACAATCTAAGATAAACAAAGAGAGAAGTATAATATAATCAGAAACTTAAACCAACGATGCAAAAGATCAGAGAGGAGAGAAGGAATCATACTTCGCAACCGAGCACTCCTCAAGGTGCTTAACATTTTCCTGCGCAGCCATCGCTCTCTCTGTCCTTTCCTGTCTGTCACAAGCACCAATCCAATCCAACCCCGTTCCGAAATTTCAATTTACTCAGTGCCAAAACTTGACAACTAAAACTACCTGTGGTGATTGGTACAACCCTAGAAACTGCGAATAACTCAGTAAAGAGAAGAATAAAAACGCAATTACCAGAACCAATGAGACTGTAAATGGCATCACAGATAAAGCTCACCTGAAGAAAACTGCAGAAGAAAGGCTGCGTGAACTAGGTGGTCTCTGGACTCTGGTAGTTTTGGACCTCTTGATAATCCGTTCACTAATGCGACTCGACCCGTACCGACCCGACTGTAAACCCGATATGTGCGAAAAATAATAATAATAAACTGACTCAAACGACATACCGTAGGAGGGCAGCATTAAAGGGAAAACTTCAAGTGAAAGCGGAGAAAGATGCGATGAAAGGTGTAGGAGGGCCACTTCTGTGCATAGGCGATTTGCTTAGCGACCTCTCCGAAAACTCCGACCAACTTGATTGCCGATCAACCCCTTCTTCTTCTTCTTTATCGTCGCCGAAATCTCCGTCTCCTTCTCCGGTCTCTGATTCCACTGATCTCACCCTTCTCTTTCAGGTCTTTATCTATTTCTTTCTGTCTCATTCATTAATTAATTCATAATCATCGTCTCAAAGCATCATCAATTATTTTGTTTCCATCTTCAGATTTTCCTTTTCAAGCCTTTAAATTCAGGGTCTTCAATTTTAGGTGATTTATTATTAATTACAGTTTATACTTTCAAACTTTTTGTTTTAGGAAAGCTACGATCGCCTGAATGAGGCTTTTGCTGGGACGGATCACTCGTGGACTGTTCTGACTTTAAAGGTGAGTTTTTCTCATTGACCAATTAAATGTTTTGGCTCCTAGATTTCGATGTGTTTATATGTAATTACAGTGAGTCCCTTCTTCTCTTTAGTTAACTTTATCCACCGCCTTTAGGCGTGGCAAAATTTTGTCCGAACTGATAATTCGATCTTGTTCGATCCAGAAAGAAATAGATACGAGTTAGAATTTTTTTGACCGAATTTAAATCGAGTTAGACCGATTTTTGTCTGAATTAAAATCAAATCTGAATCCAAGTTGACCTAATAGGATAAAGTATTCGAATTTTTAAAATTAGTCAGCACTAAACATTTAAAACCGATTAAAATTATCCGATCCGAATTTTAAAAAGACAAAAAAATTATTATTTCAAAATTTGGTGCAGAAAAAATTTTACATATTTTTAAATTTTGATTTGAAGTACGCTTTTTTTGTCCTTTTTTCTTTGTGGCAGTTGAAGAGTACTAAAAAGCCTGCTTTGTAATTTTTATCTTTTACAATTTAAAGTGCGGTCTCCAATCTCCACTCAGCACATGCTCTATACTTGAAAGTTCTCATATAAAAACCCAAAAAAACTCTAATCTATATTTTCTTGTTAGTCATCAATCGTTCTCGCCTCTCTGTATTTCACTTTGGTCTCTCCTCATGCTCTCTTTTTCTTCATTCTTGTGGTTTTCTTCTTAGCGTCTTAGATTTTTCATTTTAATTTTCGTTTTTAGGAGACAACACACAAAAAAATAGCTAGACAATCATAATTTAGCTTTCTTTGCTATAGTTTTTTGATTGGTTTTATAGAGAACAAGAGATGGGAAGAAGATGGTGCAATTTAATGGCCCTTTACTATTAGTTAAAATCGGACAAACCTGTTCCAAATCAGGTTGAGTGTTTTCTAATCCGATTCAGTTTCGGGTTAGTTTGGTAAAAAAAAAAAGATTTCAAACCAATTTAGGGTCATAAAATTTTTACCTTTGTCTGAATTGTCCAGAACCGATTTAATTTGAAACCGATTTTTTGCCAACCCTAACTACCATGTTTCATTTCTTCAGCAAGGAAATGTGTCAATTAATGTTCCTCTTACCTATATTTGGGTTTTATTCCAGTTGTGTGCTTCTCTTGAAACTGCAAACAAGTTGGTCCAGTCCACCAACTCCAACGTTAAATTTGTGTCCGAAAAGGTTGGGGAGTTCGATGAGATTATCAATAGAGGAGATTCTACCGCGGCATTGGCCAATGCTCTCCTTGCGTCTCTGAATCAAAAGGGAGGTCCATCTAGTGGAACTCAGTAGTAACTTCTTTGGTTTCAGCAGAGCATGGTTAGTTTACAATTCCCGTCAACATGAGCGGCATATCATTATCTTCAGCTTTATTTCAAGTTTTAATTTGTTTTCCCAGTAAACTAGCCGGTTCAATGTGAACTTTTCTTGATCACAATGAAGAAATTAAGCTATAGACTGAACTGAATATAACCTTGAATGAAAATATTACGTCTTAGCTATTCTGCAATCTGTTTAAAGTTACACAACTCTTCTTGATATTAGAGCTAAAGAGAAAGGAGTTAATTGCATTTCAAGTTTGGCAAAATGGTTGTTCTGGATTAACATTAAGGACTAGTAGTCTTCAAAAAGAATTTAACGTGATGCAAAGGTTTGTAGTTAAACGGCAAATAGAAGATAGCACTGTGACAATAAAGGTAAGCAATTCTTTCAAGGTTACTTTTCCCAAATTCTCCTGACCTACAAAAGGAGGATAAGGTAATTTGAATTAAGCATTCATCTGGTTTATTTACAAACAAATCTTGTATGGATGTGATCAAGAACTAGGCATTGATTGTGAACTAATATTCTCTTGTGTGGAACAAGCTTTTTGTCCCAAGATTTTCATTTACTTTATGGCTCGCTATTAAAGAAAAGCTCATTATCTTGGACAGAACAAGAGGTACTAATAATCTTAATTGAATGTTGTATTTGACAAACTAAGAAATTAATGCACATCATAAGTTGCCCTATTCGTATAGGGTTTGGAAGGATGCCATTGGCCTTATTAGCCTGTATCCGCAGATCAAAGGCTTGTTGGAAATAATTCAGTGGTTATGTTCCCTTTCTAGGAGTCATAAAGATAAAAGAATGTTGTATAGCTTGGTTATTGGTAGCACGATTTATATTGTTTGGTGGAAAAGAAACCAAAGGGTCTTCAAGGACAAGTTTAACTCTCCAGAATAAGTGAAAGCAACATTAAACGTATTAGGGAGTTTCTTATGGCTAGAGGACAAAGATTATCACTTTTCTTCACTTTCGAAATTAAATTGTTCCCTTCAGTTAGTTGCCATTCTCCTATCGTGTTAAACATGATGTACCTTAATAAACTTTAATAGTTTTGAATTTTGTTTTGTTGTATTATTTTTATACATTCCATGTAAACTCTAGTTAGTTAATAATGCAATTTATTTAATTAAAAAATGTTGTGATTATGGTATTAATACTCAGTATCAAATTTGGTTTTGAAATGTTTACAGAATAATCTTAGAATTTTTTTAAATAGTAAAATAGTCTCTTAATATATTGTGTTACATAATTTTTAAATTTTCACCAATCCTATTTAAAAAAATCATAATAATATAAATTTGAAATAAAAATTTTTTTATTTTTATTAATATCACTTTTCACATATTACACATATAAATAATAACCCCAATTAATATAAGAAAAAATCACTTATTTATCTTACAAATATAAAACTAAGAATAATGCAAAGTATTTAAAATGTTATAATTTTCATTATATAACAAAGAATAATTACACTAAAACATTACATAGTAAGAATGATAAAAGTTTATGACTTCATAACCATTATAATAAGAGTTTATGTTGAGGAACACATCCAAGTAGAAGGGAAACCTCAAATAAAAACACATATAGTTAAAAGTTGTATATTAATATTGCACATATAAAATTTAACATACGCTTCAAATAAAAAGTGCTATTAAAAAAAAAGAGAATGAATGAAAAGTTGAAACTTTACTCAATCAAATATTTACTCAAATGTTATTCTACAAAATCATGATTATTAAGAGGAATTTTATTATCAACTTCACCCACATTCATTGCACCAAATCACATGTCAATACTTTCTTATCTAAGATTATCTTTCAAGTCACGCTCATCTATAAAACTTGATTCTTTAGAAACTTAATCCATTAAAAGACCGATATGGTCAAGGCAAATTGAATCTAGTAAATAAATAAAATTAAATTATTAAGAAATTATATTCAACTTTAATAATAATAATAATATACATTTCTTGAACCTTTAAGTTGTATTGAATAAAGCCCAAATAGTTTGATCTTTTGTGTTTTAATCTATTTCTTTTCTTGGAATTGATAAATTTAAATATTCTCTAATTCCTTATATACACTATTGCACTCACATATTGACTCACAATTCAAATCGCATACTTTTGCAATTCTAAAACACTACTTTGGAATTAGCCTCACCAAGTAATTTTAAGATAATGAAAGTAACCTTATAAACAAAATAAAGTGATAATTAATTTAAAACAAGTAACAAAAGTGAATAAATATATACTTGAATTTAGTTTATCTCTTTCACAAATTGCAATGACCATCACAAAATCACTGCACACATCTTTTTATACCTTCATTTGTGATTTAAGAAGATCTTCTATCATGTTATATGCAACAATTGTTATAATAATTAATAGCATTCCTATATTAGTTTCAATTTTCTTTGTAAAATTTGGTCTGAAATAAGCACTAGGATTTAGAAACACCATGGTAACAATCAACAAAGAGTGAAGTTTTCTTTCTTATCTTTCATTGATGACTGCAGGATAAAGTATATACAAATAATGCCTATTTTTTAGATTGGATTTGATTACTTTCTTCGCTTATTTATGACATCATAAAAATAACTCATTGTTGTCTTCTTATCAATATCAGTTAGACGAAGCACTTGCACTAAAGATTCACAAACTATGAAGATAAATTAAGATTAGGACCAAAATTCATGATCTTTAAGTACAATTATAGAAACCTCTATTCCAACATTATACCTGTCATACTGAGATGTAACTCACTTATCACTGATAAACATTTGTCTTAACTCATTCTTCATTAGAACAAGGCAATGAAATGATAAAAAAATTAGTTGCAAATCTTGTAATGGTAGGACATTACAAATTCCTACCAATAGTGAAACCCTTTCTTAACAAATTTAGAACCCATACATGATTATAGATAAACTTAGTCATTTTTCTTGATTTTTGCATAGTTTTGTCAATGATAGGAAAGTATCTAAGATCTCTTATATTTTTAAACATCAAGTCAACACAATATGTAACATAAGGAGTGTAATAAAAAGAATTATACTTGCTTTGAAACATTTTTTCAGTTACTTTATAAACAAAATCAAATATTTGAAAAAAGAGTATCAGCATTTCTAACAAGGCCAGATGTATCAATAGACTTAAAAAATATTTTCCCTTTATTGGAATAAACCAAAAAATTGATAATAGACTCTTACTTTTAATTTTCTGACTATCGCATATGATTGAACACCCATAAGTTCTCTAAGTTATTCTTCTTTCATCCAGATAACTTTTTAATTTTATAAATAGAGCTACTCAAAAGATTACCTCTATAGTTATCAATTGAAGGACCTTTATATTCTGAACTATAAAAGGCAATAGCATCCACCATAGGCTAGTAATAAAAAGACTGAATAGCATTAAATGATACATTTGCATCGTACCATCATTTAGTCATTATTGTGTTCACATTATGAGCTACTTCTTTAGTTTATAAGGCATTACGAATTAAAGGTTGAGCTCTAAAAGTTCTTCTTAGTTTGAAAATAGTTAGACTCATGTCTTCTTCCCTTTCCCACATCAGATGCAACTATCCCTTCTTATTGGGAAGGAATACCACCTTTAACATCTCTAGTATCATCTTGAACATTATAAAAAGAATTTTCATTACCAATTTTGTAGTTCAATCTTTGCTTTTTGTCTTTCTCATGGTGATAATTTTCAAGTAAAGTTTTTATTTGTCATTTCATGTTATAGTTAACTTTCTTACAAGGCTCCTCATCACCTTTGATTCTAACCAAATTCTTTTTTAATCTAGTGATTCTCCCACCTTTCAAATGTTTGTTGCAATACAAACAAATGATATAGTTTTTCACTCAAAGAATCAATCTAACATGAGCCTAAGCTGGATCATTGAATCAATCATATATTGGATCATTGAATCAATTATACAAACAAATGGTATGGTTTGAATTATCAAGATTACTTAAACTTCTCTTCATTTATTTGCAAAAGAAATGTAGTTAAATAAGCTTTTAATTATAAAAATTTTCTACCATGAAAATGACTACTTTCTCAAATTCTAGCTAAATTTAAATTCTCTTTTCTTTTTTCTTCAGAAGATTGTTACCACTTTTGTTTACATTAAAGTAATCATTGATGGGCCTATATGTTACAACTTACAGCAATATGTATACAAGACTTACACTGTTTGAACTTTTCTTTTCTAGAATGAATTTTCCTTTTAGGGGTCACTATAATGATTAATATCAATATCATCATACTATAATAAAATAGAGAGAGTGAATGGATGCTCAAAGAAGTATAGTTAATTCAGTATGTCAATAATAAAATTGGTGTTTAGATGCAATTTAAAATAAATGTCTTCTATCTATTTTTTTCTTTTGGTTTTATTTTGTGAAAGCTCAATTACTGCTATGGATTAATATGGATTTATAGTTTTCTCATACAATATATATATACTTAATTTAAACTATATGCTATAATTACAATAAATCAAAATTAGAGAAAAAAATATGATTTGTACCAGAAAACATCGAAAATTCCAATCCTAAAAATTAACTATAATTTGTACAAACGACAAGTGTATAACACACCACACAATAAGTTCATAATCATTTACAATTACAAAACTATTAGGTATTAACTGTCAAGTATCTTCTACCTTAACACTATCTCAGACACAAAGCAGATAATGCAAGTGATGAATAGAGCAATAGGGAGCTAGTGAGCCAACAATGAAGAAGCAACAAGAAGGAGAAGTAGCAATAAGCAAGTGATGAAGAAGCAGTAGGATGAAGAAACGATGTAGCAGATATGCTCAGAGGTAGTAGGTCCTGTCGAAGAAACATATGGAGAGATAGACAAAGAAGCGACGCAATGATGAACGCATAATGATAAAAGAGAGGAAGGTAGCGATAAGGTTTAGTTTATGAGTGACATGTAGGGTAGGCAGTAGGTGCTTGATAGATATATTTGATTTTTTTTAATTTTGGTTCTCAAAATTTTGAAATTTACAAAAGTTACCATTATTTTATCGATACTAATTGGTACCATCCAGTACCAGAAGAAATCACTGGTACCAACTAGTACTTATATCCGGTACGACTTACACATTTTTTTCCATTTTTTGGCAATTACCAAACGAAACGGTATGAAATCCATAATACTGTGATGGAGTCACACATTTCATCTACTTTTTTTGTATTTTAGGAATGAGGAGACAATGGTGTGATATTTACATGAATATGTAGTTAGTTATTGTACGACTGCATATGAAATAATTGACAAATTATTCATGGGTAGGTATATTTGTCATTAGTCCACATATAGTTTCAACTTGTGTGATTGCGAATCAAATTATCACTAGATTATTGATAGGTGTAGCTACATTTGTCATTAGTCTTTTTAATGGCAGTATAGTTTATTGATTGCAAAGGAGTTGAGACTATCATTGCCATAATTAAGGTAAACAAGCGATGCAATGGTTAGCTTAATCCCTTATCATCACTTGAAACTACTATCATTAATTATATCCATTGTTGTGCTATTTGAAAAAACAAAATCTTGACCTTTACATACAATCATTTGGTTTTCTGTCAACTTTGCTGTTGATAGTTATCTAAAAATTTATTGTTTGGAAAATCCCTTTGAAATTGTTATAGAAGATGTCTAAAGAAATAATACTTTTTAGTCTTACCAAAGGGCTAGGTCTCCTCCCAGCTTACAGTGAGAAATATCAAGAATTGATAACTTGTTCAAGGTAGAAATTTATGGTGAGAAGATCCTTAAAAGTGTATTCTAACTTAAATTTAAAGCTATGTCAAGTTTAAAAACATTAAAGAGTTCCACAAGAAAGTTTCATAAGAATATTAAAAAAACTCTTCATGATTAGAGCAATTGCTAATCTCAACTAAAATCTATCTTGTAAATGATAAGTTTATATTTTAGTTATTATTTAAAGTTAAATTTACTTAGTATTTGGCACTGTTATAACATGCTTAATATGAATTAACTTTTGTATGTTTAGTTCACTATCTTATAGGTATGAATTTAAGAAGATAATATGAGATTTAGTGCAACTTTCTCCACAAATGTCCAATCAAGGAGTTTTTATAGTCATTTAAAAGATACAAAGATGGAAAATAACTTTGTAAAAAACTTTGAGAGTCAATTCTGACTGAAAGATGTCAACAAGTAGAGAAGTTGGTAAAGCAAAGCATAATAAGTGTCAGTTTAGTTGAGATAACATGCATTTATCTTTCACAAAGGTTTGATAAGCTGAGAAGAAAACAAGATTAATGCCAAACACGTCTTAATTTTACAAAGAGAAATAATACAAAACTGGCATTAATTTTAACTTAATATCAAGCATCATTTATACATTGATTAATGAAGAATCAAAAGTTTCAGAATAAGATCAGTGCTAGTTCCTAAACACAATTTATGAGGACACATGATTTCTTAAGTTCAAACCCTATATAACTATTTTGTAATCCTATCTATAAATACTTATTTTAGAATTAATTTAGGGGACTTCTAGCAGACTTTTGAGGAGACTCTTATTAGGTTTCATAGTTTCTTAGCAATAGAGGAACGTTGGAGGAAAGATTAACGAAGTCAAGTGACAACTTCTATCAACTCTTTCTTCTACTCTTTTCTTTATGATAATATTTGTTTATTTGTGTTTAGTTTTTACCATGTTTAGTGTTTAGAAATCTTAGTTAAGGTTAGGGATGTAGCTTTTATAGATTTTTTATTTATCAATATAGGCTTTGATTATTGGTTGTTTGAATTCATTCTTTTATTTTTAATTGTTGAATTTATGCTTAGTCATCATATATTCAATAATAGGATTGTATGAAAATAAACAGATGAAATATGATTTATCTTAGGAAAATAAATACTTTAGAGCTAGAGTATGACTATATCCGAGACTTTACTAATAACTAATAGATTAATTTTGGTTAATAAGTTTGATTAGGTTAAATTACACATTAAAAGGTGATAGTTACCTAATTAGATACTTGTGTGTCTCGATAAAGGACATATATACTTTAGGTTAATTGCCATTTCAACCTAGGTAATCAATCTTGTTTGATAATTGGAATTCTATACAAGTGAACCCAAAATCTCTAATGTTTGTCTTACAATTTTTTTTGTTATTTTAGTAACCTTATTTCTATTACTTTAGTAATTTAATTGCCTTTCAATAATCCTTTGTTTATTTGGTTTAGTTGTTAACTAAGATTAATAGATTTATCATTCTAATTCTTTACAAGATTGATACTCTAGGATTACTCTAATTTAATTAACTATTTGTAATTGACTTTGTACAATTGCATTTGAGTAGATCACTGAGTTGGCTAGAATTCAAGACCAAGTCTTGATGATTATAAAGTTTCCTAATACTTGAGGAACATGACCCCAAAGATCAATGGAACTAACATTAATAACAATTAATTAATATAATCTTAGATACTGTGTGGCATGGCTTTTATGAGATTGACATATGGATAATGAAATTTTCAAGGTATAAAAGGGAGGACATATTGAAAGGAAAGGAAGATTTATCTTAACAGACTAAATATTGATCTCAGTGATGAAGTTATTAAAAGAAAATTTTATGTAATAACTAATGATTAAAAAAAACCCAATCGATTTGATCAGTTCAACCATTAAAACCTTATACTGACTGACTTTTCAGTTTAGTTTTTAATTTTTAATTTTATTTACTTTAATAAACCTTGTTGTTATTTATAAATTAATCGGTCAGTTTTATAAATTAATCAATTTTTATAAATCAAAACAAATCAATTAATTTTCATTTAACGGTCTTCTTTTTTAATTAAACTTCAAATTCTCCGATAAGTAAGGATAGTCTCCTTTAATCATATCTCAAATTTTTTAATTTTATTTAATTGTTAACTAGTTTTATGATGCTCTAATACCAATTGAATCTTTTAAATCTTAAACCTCTTATATTAATGGTTTAACTTCAGGTCTAGTTTTTAAAACATTGGTAATAACACTTGTAAAGGTTAGTATCAAAGGGTTCTAGTTAGAAGAGATTGAGTGAGGTGGAGTTGTTAAGAAATGAAAGTAAAGTATTAACCTCATAATTTTCTATAAAAATTGTAACATACCATTCCTATAGAGCATAAGCCCAAATATACCAGAGGATATTCGAGAACATACTCTATGAAAATGGTACATTAGGACAATCAAACGA
>JANQAP020000167.1:1188608-1206170 GCA_026874005.2 Erythroxylum coriaceum
TTCTAGCTTAGATAAACTAAGAGTAGATTAAGTCTAAGCTCATTTTTGGATAATAGAGCTTTATGGAAGTTCTATTCATATATGATCTTTGAATGAAAATATGTTTGTTTGAAGGGAACCAAGAAAGTCAAAGGCAAAAACAAGAGGAAAAACAAACTTGATCTTGGAGTTACAAGTAAATAGGTGGAAAATATGTTTATAGTTTTTGTGACGATGGGTTGTATTATTTGATTTTGTGTATATAAATGCTTGTCTTGAATCATTGTGAATGTGGGAAAAATGTTCTATGAATTTAATATCATGTTTGCTTTGCAAGAATCCTGCTATTTTGATGTTAATGAAAAATAGAAAATTTAAGAAGCATGAAAATATGAATATGATATGAAATATGTAAGCATTGAAAATTTGTTTATATGGACAAAAGAGATACCATTTCTTTCCTCACATGCACGTTGATCTAAAACCTTCTCCCGGCTGTCGGCTTGTAGCACATGAGCTCCGAAAAATGGACTCATTATGTTCATAGTGTAAACTTCGATTTCGTCATTCTGTTTTATGGGATTCTCGAGCCATTATGTTTGTACATTGCATCTTGAATTATTGAAAATAAAGCATAATTGAGTGTTATGGTTTGATTATTAAATGATTACATGATCTGATTTGTGTGATGTGCTAAGACTAATATGAAATGAATATATATTAATATATATGTGTCTATATGCTTGATTTGTGTATGCGGTTCGTTATCGCTGGTTATAAACGTATTAGTCACTAAGTTTCCCAGCTCACCCCATTATCTCTCCACTCCTCAGGTACAGAAATAGCAGATCAATGTTGAACCTTGCAAAAACTTTGGCTGACTCCAAGAATTTTTATTTCTTTTGTAACTAAGTTAGTTCAGAAACTTTTAATACTTTAGCAGCATATCAAACATGAGTATTCATGATTGTATTTTTGTATTGTGCTACTGATGTGGCTTCTAATATGTAATTGAAGTTGTATAAACTTTGCAATATCTGAGAGATGAAATTTTTGTCTTGTGGAGAAACGAATGAAAGAAGCGTTGAAGAATTTCTCTTTGTATATGTGCAGAAATTTCTTCTCTGTTAAGTGTCAGCTGAGGTTGGAAATAAAATTAATAGTTGTTGAGAATTTTTGAATAGATTTTTCTGAAGCAATTGTTTTTAGTAGGAGTCTTATATGTATGAATTGTGTTTGTTGAATTCGGGTCTTTTGTTTTTGTAAGAATGTATATTGACAAATGAGAGAAAGAGGGGATAAAAATGTGTTTTGAAACTTCAATGAATTAACTGTATTGATCTAGGCAGAATTTGACAAAGTCTTCTTCATGAAAGTTGTAGATCATTCTTTTAGCTTTCTAACAACATAAAGTTTGAAATTTTTGGACTTCGGGATTAAAAGTTATGATAAATTGAAGTAGGAGTATGCAGTCGGGGTTACACGATCATGCACATGAACGATCACGACAACCGCAATTTTTCATGAATGTCGCGATCGTGCACAAACACGATCGCGACAAACCCCCACTATTCATGAAATGTCACGATTGTACACATGCACAATCACAATTTTTGTGTTCTTCGCTGTGCATTTTCTAATGCACGGCCGTGCATTGTTTAATGCACGATTGTGAGAATAAACGCACGAGCTGGGCGTTTAATGCATGACCATGCACCTCCTTGGCTCTTCTTTTAATTAATTAATTTGTTTGTTTAGTGGTTCGACTCCTAATCCAATTTATTTTCATGTTTATTTTTTTTATTTTATGCTATTTTATTTTATTTTCTTTTTATTTTTAAAAAAGCCTTCCAATTTTGGAGTTTTGTCGCCGCGAAATATAAACCGAGACCTGGAGCCAACACTAACAACTTTTTCTATGATTTTTTTCAATAGGAATACTATAGGCATTTATAGGTGGGACAATTTATATATCTAAAATTTGAGCCTATTTAACCTTGTCTTCTACTATTTCCTTATTAATTCATAGAAAGAACCTGATATTAATAAATGAAAAGAACCTGATTTAAACATCTTACCAATTAGTTTCCATTTAATCTTCTTGTTAGAGGGATTAGGTTCTTGTAGCTTAAGATCATTTCAATTTCAACAAGATACCTTCTTCATCTAGTTTCATCAAGTTAAGTACATCAGATAGTTTGTTCGACATTTCAACTTCCATATATATACAAATATACCGTATTCTTTTCATGCTTGTTCTGTTTTCACCTAGGCATATAGCTTTCTCTAGAGAACTGACCAAGTAACTTATTCATAAGGTGCTCTAATATTAAAGCGAATGTTATGGATATTTACACAAAGTAGAACATGTTTTTTGTTTAATGCTAGGAAGAACCATTCTAAGTCTCCATTTTTATAAGAATATGGGCTTCTTATTGATGTGCAAGGACATACTTCCAAGACCTTTGTCATAATTTGAATCAAATATAAATAAAAAAACATGTCTTGTTCATAAATCAACAATTTTTGTAGCGTTGTTCTTCTCCAGTCAAGAGATGTCTAGCTTTGCATTTGAGAAAAAGCTAATCTCTTATTGGTAAAGTATCCAACCAAATTTGAGAGACATTTAGTTGCTCCATGTATTAGAATTTCAATTGGGGGATTTATTATACGTCTATCTTCAGAAGGTTAAAACTTGAGTTTATTAAATGGGATTTACTTCCAACTATGAGACACTTGAATAGGGGTGGAGGAATCCTGAGGATTAATATGTGAAAGGAGATCCGGACCTCGGAAGAAGGGAGGAACAGTAGAGGTAAAAGTGGTATCCATATGGGGACAACTGAAAAAAGACAAAGTGATAGGAAGAAAGTTAACAACTTGAAGAAATTATGAAAGGAAAGGAGCAAATCCCCAAGTTATCTCGTCTAGCAGTGCAGAGGGGATAAAGAGGACCTCTATGAAGGTTGACATAAGAAAACATGAAAAAGATCTTGTCACTAAATGCTAACCAAACTAAGAACTTTAAAAGGATGTTTGCCAAAAAAATGAGAGTAAAAAAGAAATTTATTTAAAGAGAAGTTTTTATAAAATTCTTGAAACGCTTCATTTATAAAGGCCCACCTCGTATTTAATGTCTAATAAATTTTAAAACTTTGATATCAAACCGATACAATGTGAAGATGTATAAAATTAAATTGATATAAGATATGATTTTCTTTTGTAATTTTAACAAAACCAAAACGAAATATAAACGTGTGGAAAGTATATCAAGTTTTTCTTTTTTACAGAAAAACCAGATATTAAGTGCTGATTTTTTAAAAATATAAATTTTTTAAAGAATACGAAAAATAATAGAAGAGACCTTTATTTTGTTGCATGACTTTGTTCATTTTGAATATCAAAATAAGAACATCTTATAGTAAGAACCTTGTTTTCAATTGTTTTTTTAATTTTTTTTATTGGCAACCTGTCACCTCAATTTGATCTACTTTTCTCTCTTAACTTGTTTGGCTCGCATAATGAGTATCACACTTTTATTCGAAAACACCTTTATGAAATTAACGTGTGTATAATAAAGTTGCAGCGGCACAACTGCTCGGCATTCTTTTACTAAACGCAAGTTTCACCGAAACAGATTTTTAAGGTAGGAACAAACATTGATAAAAAAATTGTTTATTTAATTATTTAAGAATACATTAGCTTAGCTTAATTATTATTCTTAATCAATATTTAACAGATACTAAAATTAGATTTTATAAATTTCTAAGATGAAAATAGAGTATAGAGTAAGAAGAATTTATATATACTCTATACTCATTTCATATAAAAGAGAATTTTTCAATTTCATTTCTCATATTTACTAAAATTTATCACAAACTAGAAAGAATATGAGTGAAGATTATATAATTAACACCAATGTTTTAAAAATCAGATAGGAAGATAAATCGTTAAAACAAGAGGTTTAAGATTTAAAAAATTCAACCGGTATTAAATCTTTATAAAACCAGTTAAGCATTAACTATAATTAAAGAACTTAAAAATAATTAAAGAAAACTATCTTATTTATCAAAAAATTTAAAGTTTAATTGCTAAAAGAGACTTTTAAATAAAAATTAGTCAGTTATATTTTATTTTATAAAAACTGATTAGTTTATAAAAATTGATCGATTAATTAACAAATTGATCGATTTTTTAAAAACAAAAATTTTAAAACTAAATTGAATAAAAGAATTAAAATTTAACCCAAAAAATTTACCTTACAAAATTTTACAGTAAAATCAACTTATCAATTGGATTTTTTAAATATTGAGTAACATTGAGAAGTATAGTTTGTCAAAAGCTGTACAAGCTTTATTATCATTACTCTTAGAAACTTATTACCTTCCTCCCTCACGTGACACACCATCGATGATCTCATTGATGTAAAATAATCTTGACCGTCCAATCAACCTCTTCTATCATTTCATCAACGGTGATGATTATTAAAATCGTACTTCAAACCAAGGGTATAAATTGTAAAACAGTACCGAGTTCATTCCATTATTTATAAAAATCAATATTGTTTTATTATTTAAATAGAAAATACCTTAAAAGATGTTGGGGCCTGCCGTAGGCGGACTCAGTCAGGCGAAAAAGGACCGAATCTAGATCCAACGACCACATATATCTACCTGTCAAGACCGAGCTTTACTTTTAGATTACATCCAACGGCTAGTACCCCACCTTTGCAGCGAACCGTTGGATTTCCATCTGACGGTCCATATTCAATCTTCATATCTCAATTCCCTTAACTCAACCGAAGCCCGGTCCATGTCGTGTACTTTTTCTCTTGTCTCTCTAAAGGAGCGCACTTTTCCAATTTATACATTTTCTCCGTTTGTGTTGTGCTGCGCTAGCTTGCGCACTCAGCCACTGCTTAACGTGCGACGCATGAGATATGTGGCCGGCGGCAATTATAACAGCAACAGTAATACGAATCTCGCGGTACAGGAGGGGCCACTGAGAGATAGAGGGTTAAGTGGATAGTGAGAATTAGATCAATGGATGGCCAGAAAAGCCAGGCCAAGCTCACCAGAACCAACTCCTCACTTCTCCGGTCATCACCAACCGTCCGATCATCCATCCAAAGCCTTTCTTCCGTCGCCGAGGAAGACCTGGTCAAACAACAACAGCAGCAGCAAGACTTGGAAGGGCAGTTGCGAGAAGAGAGAAGGAAACCGAACCGTTGCGGTTCAACTCCTCGCAGAACTGGTTCGACGCCATTCGTTCCTGTTCTGACCATGTTTTCGATTACTCTTTTTAGCTTTTTTTCGGTCTTTTTCTTTTTCTTTTTTTATTTGAGAAGAGAACAGATACCCACATCAGAGAACCTCTTGTTAGCGTTAATTTTCATTGCTGTAACCCTTTTCTTTGCGAGCAAGAACAAGACTTTAATCAACCAGAATTTCACAGTAGTCAAGCAATTGTGGGATGAAAACGCTACAAGACTCGGTCTTTGCACTTGGCGGACCAATTCAAAGCCGGTGCTGTGGTTTATCGGAGACCCGAACGACAACAACAACAAGAAATCGAGAAAAGAGAAAAGGGTCATCAGAGAAGGAGTTGAGTTTTACAGCAACGGAGATTTTTATGAAGGAGAGTTTCACAAGGGAAAATGTAATGGAAGTGGGGTTTATAATTACTTTGTGAATGGAAGATATGAAGGTGATTGGATTGATGGAAGATATGATGGGTATGGAATAGAGAGTTGGGCTAGAGGGAGTAGATATAGAGGTCAGTATAGGCAGGGTTTAAGGCATGGGTTTGGGGTTTATAAGTTCTATACAGGGGATTCTTATGCAGGGGAGTGGTGTAATGGGCAGAGTCATGGTGTTGGTGTGCAGACTTGCTCTGATGGAAGCTGTTATATTGGTGAATTCAAGTGTGGGGTTAAACATGGCCTTGGTGTTTACCATTTCAGGTGATTTTCTTGGACTATGTTTTTCCTTTTCTTTTCTTTTCTTTTTTTTAGTTCTTAAAGCTTGTTATCAATTGTAAGTGGGAGTTATTGATCTATAGAGTTTGTCTGTGGCATATGTGAAATTGATTTATAGATGAAATCTTTTATTCATTCTTCTCCTCTTTCTCTCTCGTTATGCTCACTGTTTTTCGTTTGCCAGCCGTTGATACGAAACTGGAGATTGGTAAGTTAGGTAACTTTTTCCTCATTTTGGTGGGTTGGAATAGATATATCCATTTTCTTGTTTCTCACCATTACACTATAGACATATCCATTTTCTTGTTTCTCACCGTTACGTTATGTAGAATTAGTAACCTCCAACTGATACTTTGAGTTTGAATTTTAATCAGTTACTTCAGTATACGTTCTTGAATAAGAACTGAACAAGTTAAATGTCGTTAATTTATGATTCTTTGAAGCAGTGGCTTTATGTTACCGGTAGCTTTCAATTTGTCTTAATGATGATAAACCAATCCAGAGAAATTGAACACCTTTGTTGTATGTCTGCTTATTATTGAGTATTGACTCCTTGAATTTGCTAAAATTGGCTAGACATTTAAATTATTGTACCTTTATTGTTTGCTCGGAAAATGCACTGCCATCATGTAATTGCTGTTTCAGCTTATGTCTCGCCACTTTCTGTGAAAGACTCGCTTTGCCTTTTCATCTTTAATTTTGGAATCCCATTAATCAAATCCCATTAATCAGTTGACATGATAAACAGTTTGTAAATATTGTCTATTCTAATTTTATGGGGAACCAATAAATGATGAAGGAAAGTGGCTGTTTTTGCAGAAATGGTGATAGATATGCTGGAGAATATTTTGGCGACAAGATCCATGGTTTCGGTGTTTATCACTTCGCCAACAGCCACTGCTATGAAGGGTCATGGCATGAAGGTCGGAAGCAAGGCTATGGTATGTATGCTTTCAGAAGTGGCGAGGCCAAATGTGGAGAATGGGACGGTGGAAATCTGAAGGCCACTCTACCTCCACTGACCGATGCAGTTTTAAGAGGAGTTCAGGTACTTTAACCGCGACACACTTGACAGGTCCTAATTTTATTAAGTGATAGGATATCACACAGTATTTCAAACCTCTGCAATAGCTTAATTAGTCGTGACTCTGAATCGCAGGCTGCTAGAAGAACAGCAGAAAATGCCGTTCATATACGCCTAGTGGATGAACAAGTGAACAAAGCTATTCAAGCTGCAAATAGAGCTGCTACTGCAGCCAGAGTTGCTGCAGTAAAAGCCGTTCAAAACC
This sequence comes from Erythroxylum coriaceum, assembly GCA_026874005.2. Lineage (NCBI taxonomy): Eukaryota > Viridiplantae > Streptophyta > Magnoliopsida > Malpighiales > Erythroxylaceae > Erythroxylum > Erythroxylum coriaceum. The sequence goes on from JANQAP020000167.1 coordinate 1,195,854, forward strand.
GGATGGATGGCAAATTTTGTGACACTAATGTTTGAGAAGTGTAAATTTACTAATTTCATGTGTTCGGGATAGGCCACCCCGGTATGCTAAAGCTGATCGGAGGTTGAGATTGGTTTAGGCTTCTTTTTATGATATAGTAACTTGTGTATACACTGTATATCGATATCATCAATGGAAGATCAAATTTTCAAGAACAGTTCTCGTCCTGCCTTATTACTGTCTTCTGCAATACTGACACAACAGTGTTCTTGTCTTTCCGCAGTGTCATTACATGTAACGTAATCCAAATCTGTTGACAGTTTCCTTCAACTAACTGGGCAATGATGGGTCACATTTGTTTTAAGAATCCCTCGTTCCGTTTCTCTCTGCATTTAATACGGCTGAAATAAAGATAATGCACCTAAACACTGGCACAACCATCTTGTTTTGTTTGGCAATGACACGACTTCCCAAACAAATGACTTATCAGCAAAACTGCCATCCTCATTTCATGTATGATAATGTTTTGTTTGGTTATCATGTAGTCTACAAGCACATCATGATAATGACGACGTGGTTGTGGTGTCCAAAAACATTTGTGGATCCACTCTCTGTTCCCCTGTTGCTTCTTTTAGATTATTATATGCATACAACTTTGATATTTTCCATTCAAAATATCATTTACAGTTTTGTCTACCGGACTAGAAAATTTCTAAGCCACTCTATAATCTACTGCAACAGAAAGAGAGATTAAATGATGGAGATTAGTCCTGCCTCGGACCATGTCCTTTGGTATAATAAATTAATACATCAGTTATCAGTATTCAAGTAAACGGAGTTTGTATTCATTTGGTTGCCTTGGGAGGGTTCCAACTTCTAACCAGTAATGTAGCAGTTGTACTACATAAATATTCTTGGGACTTTGTTTCCTTGGACAGCTCTCACATTAAATGTTTGTTAATCCCCACACGCGTCAAAGACAAAATAACACATCAAAATGATAAATACTGGACTGCCTATTCGCAAAAAGAAAGGATTAAAAGGTGTCGAACCAACTTAGTCGTACAATAATTGGAGATCATGTCAAATAACAACAGAACACAGAAGTTAATGTTCTAGTTCTTGTCTTTTATCTAGTGAAGTGATTGTGGTTAGGAGTCTACATGCTTTGAAATTATTGATAGATCCATCGAAGCATGTTGTGTAAAAAAGGATGTGCGAGTGCAACTTCAAGTTTCATGTAGACTTTGAATTTTCAAATGTCTTATTTGTTACTCCATTACATTGCACAGCAGAGGCACGTCCTGTTTATGCATTTATTACTCAAAATCTACCACTTTTTATCTTGTTTGATTACAAGAAACAAGATAAAATTAAGGCAAAACCGTGACAAAAATGACCCATTAAGAAACTTTCTTGTGAAATTGGAAATAAAGGATTCAAATGAATGATTTAATCGCTTATAGGACGGAAATGTCCTTTTTAAATAAAGATAGTTAGTGCAATGGGATATATCTATTTATCTATCTCTTGATCCGAAATGGGAGCAGGTTTGAAAAAGAATCTTAGAGCGTCTAAGGTAAAGCCGGGAGGGTCTCTTAATGCTTTCTTTTTTCTTCTCATCGAAGTTATTATTTCTGCAATTCAGCCCCATTTACCGCACTCTCGACATAATGAGTTTTAACTGTGGATAGTATTATTTTCAATCTTCTTCATCTTCTTCTAATATATAAAAGAATACTCCATCTTGAGTATGTATTTTTTTAAAAATATTAAAACCTCATCCATAGTACTGTCACCACCCTTTGCTTCTAATCCAATTAAAGCAACTTTAAATGTAATTAATTAGTGCTGATTGTGCTCATTATTCAAAAGGCCAGCTGGGAATTCGATCACAGATTTAGCAAAATCCAGCTCCCACAATCCAAGTCCAAACTACCATGTAAACTAATTCGTTTCAAAGAGAAACGTAAAAGTCCGCTTACCGTTATCATTACCTACCTTTATTATTATAATTATAATAATAAAAGTTCATTTCAGGCACTTAAACGTCGTATTAGTTGACTACCATTTTAATTTAAATTTATTTACTAATGAGAAGGAGGAACACGTATTCTCTATAGAGAAGCCATAATTGGACATGGAGAAGAGCTTCTGTACCGTTCGAAGGGAGGAAGCCATTCTCTATGCTTTGCCTCTTGTGTTACTTGAAGTGCCTGGCTTAACCTTGTTCAAATGCTAAATACTATTCAGAAATTGCCCAACGGAGAAGGAAAAGAGCACACTGAAGTGGACTCTGATAACATGTCCCAATCAGCTATAACTTCAAAACAAAGTCTGTCTGATGTCTGAATCTTTGTCAATTTTTCAAGTTTAAATTTTATTGACAAAAAGGGTTACATTCGAAGACAAATTAGTTTTGGTTATTTTTCAAATATTTATCTAATCAAATGTTAACAAATAAATACATTTATTAACTGATAATCAAAGGTTGACATTTATAAGTACTTAAAATTAAACACTGACATAATCTCCTTGGAATATCTATGGTAATTTAGATTTTATTTTTAATAAATTAACTAAAATAATTTATGAACTTGAAGAAACTCATGTTGTCATTAAATAGTTCTAAATAAAGCTCTCTATTCATTATAGAGCATGTCCTTTTTATATGATAAGTTGATTAAATTTAATTATTTCTGCCTTTAACGTATAAATCAATTAATGAACTGATTTGACCAACTTTAAAATTTTTAAATTAATGTCTAAATTATTTTCTACTAAATAAAAAGAGTTTATATTATCTAATTTATGAAAAATGTGAGAGTCGAAAGTCATTGTCCATGCAAGAGTAAAAGACACACACATTGTGGTTCAAATTATTTTTTAAAAATAATAAAATAATATAAAAAAGTGATCGATTGTATTATTATTATTCTCATTAAACATGGATCCCATCTCTTAGATAAAAATTGATTTCTTTACCACGAAATCAACTTTTTATCTACGTGGATTGGATTAGGTCACCTAACTTATATACTTTGTTAACTTGATTGCACTACATAGTGTGAAGTTGGTTGGCTCTTATGGTGTCCGAAACGTTAAATGTTAGCTAAGCCCCAGCCCCTCAAAACTCGTTTTTCAATAAACTTGGCAAACAAACGACAAAAAAAATAAAAAAGAAGCAAGAAGAGTGTTGTTCTCGTCCTGAATATCTTCCTCTGACTTGTGCGTACCAGAAGCATGTGGATGTGGTGGAGATCACATATCTGCCCGTGAATCATAGCTCTTTCAATATTTCTTTTAGTGAAAGTAGCAGTAATAAGTCTGAGAAAATAAATCTAAAGTCATTGAATCTTTTCTGATCATAGTTAGTATTCTCTTATTAATAGCAAATAGGAGCAAGTCAAGATGGCCACCCCCAAGTTATAAAATGGTCTTAGTTAAGTTTCACTTTCAACTGTTTATACGCCAATATATTTAATGATGTTCTTCTTCAAGCTGATTGTCCTTTGTCCAAGAATCTGCAGAAACGATTAAATATAGCCGGTTTGACAAAAATATATCACTGCTATTTCTTCGTTGAATGGGTTCCCTTTCAAGCGTTTAACTTGTGGAAGAAGCTATCAATCCCAGTTCTTCAACCACAGAAGAAGATGTTAATGGTAGGTTTCTTTCTTCCTCGTCTCTTTTTTATGAAAAAGGTGAAAGAATTACAATTAATATAAATTCGAATATTTGGTTGAAAAAGATGGCAGAATAAGAAATGAAAGTTTGGAACCTTGTAAGGTACTGAGAAAGGAATGTCTATTTTCTTGCAAGCGGTATGTCTGTTGCCTTTAATTAGGTTCAACAATTTATTTCACAGGATTTAACTTTCGCCATTAAACCTCTGAATCTGAATTGTTAGTTAACTTCCAAGTCCTCCCATTCCTAGCAATTGGTTTAGAACCAAAGACCAAGGGCTGCAGAACTTTTGGTAGCTGCTTCAAGACATTGTGTTCTTTTTTCATAACTCATCATACAAGACCAACAACAATTCTTAAAATACGTTGGTCAATATGACGGTAATTTGAGTACAGTTATATAATAGCTTAAATTCAAATTGATGTTAATTAGAGAATACACTATCGGCATGAACCGTCAATACGAACATTATATACACATCCACGCCCAAACAAATATACGCATCAAGTAACCATCTGTTTTATCAAAACGCAAAGCCAATTCTATCATATATATATATAAATTAAAAACAATTAAGTTGTTGTTAACTACTTTTAAGGGAATATATAAATTAAACGAAGAACGGTGTAGTGTATTATTAATTAGGATAAAGATATTTGGTTTAACCACTAACCAACTTGTCAGCGTTATTATTATTACACTGTGTAGTGTACATGTAAAATCGGAGGACTTCGTCAACTTTGACTGTCGTAAAGATAAGACACTTGTTCATATTTTACATCTTGAAGTCACAATATCGTATATCACCGCAGGTGTGCAATTTGTATTTATCTTCTGAGACACGAAGAGAGATATGCACTGCCTGATCCCCAGTATAGTTAAATCAATTTCAATTTGTTATTTTGAAGTAACCATATGGCAATGAATAAATTAATAAACAAACCAGGAGGAAAGCAAACAGCGGCCACCTAACGTTTGACAAAAGCCTTCCTTTAGATGAACAAATGTTCTTGGAATCATAAATACACGTGAAAGTTGATAGATATGTTTCCCACTTCCCAGCCCAGGGTCGTGTAGAACAAGCAAGAAGAATTGTTTCTTTTTCTGATGATTATATAAATGCCAAGAAACATTTGCAATTTAATTTCAATAACCAATAAAGAGCATGTCCATTAAGAGAATTATAGTCAACATCCAACGCACTTTGAACTGTACCGTAAATAACTAAAAATTAGAAAGGGTTAAGACTTAAGAATCTCCCCATACTCAACTTTGGATACAATCTCCATAATTGAGCCTGGCCCTGCCTTGACCCTGACCCATTTTAAGGTTGAGTTGTGGAGTGGGCTTCTATTATATGAATCCCATTCTCAATCTAAATTCGTTTTAGCAGCCCTTTCCCCTTGGAGGAAAAAAGGAAAACACGTAATCATGATCCAATTTGGAGATACCAACGTAACATAACGTCTCTCCCCAGAAAAGACAGTCGTGTAAATCTTTCCCTAAAAAGTCTTCTCTCTAGTCGAACTTCAAACTTTGCAAAATTAATCCACCTTTATCCTTTCTTTCAAATCCATGGAAGAAACAGGTTATAACCCTTTAACCTCTCCCTGGAAAACTACAAAAAGATTGCTTTCTTCAACTCCAAAAGCCATTATTTTCTTCCTACTTCTTCATGAGTTTATATATATTTCTGGTTTCTTCCCCAACATCTTGATAGGAACGTTGGTCTACATGGTTGCATAGAAGAAGCTGGCAGCACAAGTACAGGAGACAAGGGAAAGCTTGCCAAGTTGGTTGAGCAAGCAGAGGAGTGAACGTGTGTGAGACATGGTTATTTTGAAGTAGAAGCATTTTAGTTGTTTTTTATTCTGTTTCTTATTTTTAGTTTTGTTTGTTTCCAATAATGTAGTGGCCAATATGGCCTAAGTTTTCGTGCATAATTTTTGTTTTCAATTTGGGAATTCTTTTTTGAAATTAGTTTGGGAATTTTAGTACAAATAAGATTGTATTTCAATCAATTATCATTAATAGAAATCTATTCAATTTGTTCCAATATCTCTCTGAAACCTTTCTTTTCTGAATCCTCTTCAATTCTTATTTAATTTATGTAACCAACTTCCCAAATTGTCCAAGAGCTTACCATTTTTGGTATCAGAGCCATGTTGACCCAATGGAGACCAGGCACAAAATAAATGCAAAATTTCGGCAAAATTTCGCGCCAAAATTTTGCATTCATTTTCTGCCTGGACTCCATTGAAATTAGCGAGATGGTAGCTCATCAGGAAGCTACCCAGCAACGCCAAGGAGTCACGCTGCAAAGACAAGAAGCTGCTTTGAATCATGTCAATTCTAACTTTGACTAGCTCCATTCTCTTATTCAAACACTGGTCACTGATTTCTAGACCTTCAAGGCATCTTCCAACCAAACTGGGACACCAACTCATGTTAACCAAGAATCCACTTCAAGCTTCAGTAGGGAAGGCTCATAAGGAAATAAACTTCCTAAAGTTGTACCCAAAATCCTCTTTCCATGTTACAATGGAGTTGATGAACCTACGGGATGGATATTCCAAGCTGAGCAATATTTTGAATATCACGGGGTCAAACTGGAATAAAAGCAAGTCTTGGCTTCTTTTCATCTAGATGGTAACGCACTCCAGTGGTACCGTTACAGCAGTAAAACCAGTCAGGGTCTGCAGGGATGGAAAGAGTTCACTTGAGCTCTTCGAAAATGCTTTGGCCCAACTGATTATGAAAACCCTACCATCGCTTTATCACGGCTCAAACAAACGACTACGGTTGGAGCATACCAAAAGGAGTTTGAACGTTTAGCTCACGAAGTCGATGCTATACTCGAATCATTTCTTATGGGGAACTTCATAGCAAGACTTCGAGATGATATTCGGCTTGATGTCCAACTGAAGGAACCATGAACTTTCCCTGAAGCCATTAGCGCAGCCAGCTTTGTGGAAGAAAAAAATCAATTGCAGCGACGGGGATCCTTTGCCATCAAGGTAAATCCGACCTCATCCAAAATTGCAAATTCATCCCCTCCTGGAATTCTTGGTCCTATACCAAACTCAAAACCCAGCTTACCAAATTTTCGGAGATTAATTACCCAAAAAGTAAAGGAAAGGCGTAAAAAAGTCTTGTGTTTTTATTGTGACAAAAAATTCGTTCTAGGACATCGCTGTGCTAAAACCCAGTTGTTGATGATTGGTGAAGCCATGGAACATGTTGATGAGGAATCTAATCATGGGGACACCGTGGATCAAGCTGAAGAAGAAGTTTTGCCAGTGATTTCTTTCCACACCATATTCGGAATTGAAAATTCGCAAACCCTTCAAGTGAAAGGTAGATTGAATCGCAAAGAAATTCTTGTCTCAATTATGGTGGGAGTACTCACAATTTTATTGAACAGAGGTTGGTGGCCAAATTCGGGATACTCGTGGAGAAGAATCGGTGATTCCAAGTGATGGTTGCAAACCAACAGAGGGTCGAGTGTGCCGGAGTGTGCTGAGGAGTCCGGATGTGGATACAGGACTTTATGGTGGAAACATATTATTTTCTGCTTCCTAGTGCAGCATATCTTGTAGTATTGGGCGTTCAATGGTTGGCCACCTTGGGGCCAATTGTGACTGACTACAGGCATCTCATAATGACCTTCACGTTAGAAGGCAGGAACCACATTTTTGATGGACTGAAGCTAGGGGAGATAGAAGCCCTATCTCAAAAGGAAACTGATCAACTAATAAATAGTGGTTTCATGGGGAAAGGATTCTTCATTCAGATGGAGATGACCGAATTATTCCCCACAACCCTATCTTCAGCTCCTAAAGAGGTGGACCATCTGTTATCATGTTACAAATAGGTTTTTGAAAAACTGAATTCATTGCCACCACATCGTGATCAAGACCACCAAATTTCTCTCCTTACTAATTCCGCCCCTAAGAGTGTATGACCATACTGGTACCCTCATTACCAAAAAATAGAGATTGAAAAACAAGTAAAGGAACTGCTTTCCTCAGGCCTCATAAGACCTAGCACCAGTCCTTTTTCTTCTCCGGTAATGTTAGTCAAGAAAGCCAGTGGGGTGTGGCATTTTTGTATTGATTATCGAGCATTAAATTCCATCACCATCAAAGATAAGTTTCCTATATCAGTTATAGACGAACTCATGGATGAGTTGTATGGGGCTTGGTTCTTTTCCAAATTAGATCTCACATCTAGTTATCATTAAATAAGAGTACGGGAGTCAGACGTCCACAAGAAGGCGTTTCGGACACACAAAGGACATTATGAATTTGTGATGATGCCGTTTGGCCTCACTAATGCACCATCAACATTTCGGAGTTTAATGAATGAGGTTTTCCGTCCTTATCTCAGCAAATTTGTGTTTGTTTGTTTATGATATTTTGATTTACTCGAAGACTTGGGAGGACCACCTACATCATCTTCAACTGGTCTTGGAACTCCTAAACCGTCATCAGCTCTACGCTAAGCAGAGTAAATATGAGTTTGGGGTACAAAAAATTCAATATTTGGGACATATAATTTCAAAAGATGGTGTTGGCCTAGATCCGAGCAAAATTCAGGCAGTTCGAGACTGGCCCATGCCCACCACGGTACGGGAAGTTCGAGGCTTCCTTGGGCTCGTAGGCTACTACAGAAAATTTATACAGGGTTTTGGAAGTATTGCTGCCCTTATGAACCGATTGCTTGGAAAAGAGGGTTTTCGTTGGACAACTGAACAAGAGGACTCATTCCGACAATTTAAGGCCGCCCTCACCAACGCACCAGTACTCCGTCTACCCAAATTTGAGCAACCGTTTACCATAGAGTGTGATGCAAGCGGAACAGGAATTGGTGCAGTTCTGATGCAAGACCATCATCCGATTGCTTATTTTAGTGAAAATCTGAAAGGGGCGTCTATGAAGATGTCAACACATTAAAAGGAAATGCTGGCTCTTGTCAAATCTGTCTGGAAGTGGAGGCTGTATCTACTGGGGAGTTCATTTACGGTACGTACTGATCACAAGAGTTTAAAATTTCTCTTGGAGCAACGCATCGTCACTGATGCTGAAGCCCGATGGTTGCCAAAGCCATTGAGGTATGAATATAAAATAAAATACAAACCAGGTTCATCCAATACGACTGCTAATTCTCTATCTTGAAAGGCTGAAATCAAAATTTGGCAATTTCAAGTCAACGAGCAGTATGGTAGGAGATGTTGAAGCGTGAGTGTTTGCATGATGAGTTCTACCACCAATATGAAACAAATCTGAATGCTAAAAAATGAGAAGGAGTTTGGTTCCTCTACGATAAGGTTTTGTTGAATCCTACTTCATCTTTGATTATAATAATCCTCTCAAAATTACATGAATCCACAACTAGAGGCCATTTTGGATTCTATAAAACCTTAGGCCGTATAAAATCAGATTTTACTTGGGGAGGAATGAGGCAATCTGTTTGGAAATTTATTCGAGAGTGTGCGGCGTGTCAAAAAAACAAAATGGAACATATGGAGCCGACAGGACTTCTACAACTGCTTCCAATATCAGATGAAATTTGGTCCAATGTATCTATAGACTTTATTGATGGACTACCCACTTCAAAAGGAAACCAGGTTATTATGGTGGTGGTCGACTGGCTTACCAATATGCCCATTTTTTCCCCTTAGCTCATCCGTATACGTTAGTCACGGTGACTAATCCATTTATCGCCAATATTGTTTGCTTGCATGGGATATTGGTTTCCATAGTCAGTGATAGAGATTTAGTATTTATGAGTTTATTTTGGAAAACCTTATTCCGTCCCCAAGGCACGAAACTTAATATGAGCTCAAGTTATCATCCGTAAGTGATGGTCAAACAGAAGTGGTGAACTGTACACTTGAGCAGTATCTACGGTGTTTTGCTGGTGATCAACCTCGGACATGGTGTGATTGGTTTTCGTGGGCCGAATATAGCTACAACACAGCCACTCACTCAACCATAAGGATATCATTGTTTCAAGCAGTTTGTGGCATTATGCCTCCATCTTTGTTGCATTATGTGCCGGGGATAACCAAGGTAGATGTCGTGGACACCTATTTGTGTGATAGAGATGCAATTCTAAGGGAGCTGAAATTAACTTTGCTTCAAGTTCAATACAGGATGAAGGAATTGGCAGATCGGCACCGTAAAGACGTTGAATTTGAGGTAGGTGATTATGTGTATTTAAAGCTTCAAACCTATAGGCAATCCACAGTATCTTTTCAATTTTTTATGAAGTTAATCCCAAGGTATTATGGGCCATTTAAGATTCTGGCTATAATTAGAGCTGTAACCTATAAATTGGAACTACCAGGGGGTCTCGAATTCATGATGTAATCCATGTTAGCCGATTAAAGAAGAGTTTGGGGCCTATACCGGTAACATCTCTGCAGCTACCATCTACCCCTCCTTCTTCATCCTCTTCCAATAATCCAATTCTTCCAACTCGGAGGCGGTACTCGATCGATGCATAGTCCACAAAGGGAATATCGTGCTAGAGAGGAGGTTTTGATCAAGTGGCAGGGAGCTTCTTCGGAGAAGGCTATGTTGGAAGATAGCCGTCGTTTCAAAAAGAGCTATCATGATTTTCTTTCCCTTGAGGGAAAGGGAATTT
>JANQAP020000167.1:1243413-1256039 GCA_026874005.2 Erythroxylum coriaceum
TCACAAGTTTTAGTGTCAGTATTTGTGTCACAAAAGTGTTGCATAATTGTGACCATTTCTTAAATTAGTCATTATTTTAGTAGTGACGGAGGTATTTGTGACGGGAGGTCACGACTTCAAATCTTAGACATTATTAATAATAGTGACTAATATTACTGCTTTTAGTGACAACTTTTACTATCACTAAAAATACAATTTCTTGTAGTGTGTCTTAGTCATTGTGTGTGGATCCTTATGCTCCAGTAATGTATGTACCCATTTCCACTTGAGAGAAATTTTGCACGTTAGGGTCTGTTTTTAACTTTATTCTTTTCTGCTACCAGTAGCAATATAAAAGCATGTTTTGTAGTATTAGAAATATCAAAAAAAGAACTCTTACCTGCCTAATATGCCATTTCAAGCATATAATAATTCATAAGAATTTTTTAAGAGTAAAAATGGACTACTGCCTTACTTTTTTTTACTATAGAGAATAATGTTTTCATAAAGTTCCTCATAATTTATATATAGTTATAAATTTTCAACAAGCGAAAAAATTAGTAAAAGAAAATGTATCCATTTAAGAAAGCACAAAACTTTTTGAAGATATTAAATTATAAAATAATTTGAAGCAACATGTTAAATTATAAGCAAATGTCTTTACCCCTATTTTAATATGAACTTTTAAATTAAAAAAATATGTGGAAAATAAATGAAACTAAAAAAAAAAGAAAAAATTGGCCTTACAGTGTTTCTTTTCTGAAAAAACCGGCGATTAGATATAAACGTTAACCTAGGAATGTCAAGAGTAAAACAAATGAATATGGTATCTGGGATTGTTTAGACTTGGGTTCTGCAGGAAGGATTGTAACAGCGTTTTCTTTGAACTATGGCATCAAGGATTGTAACTCGTTCTCTTTGAACTACGTACATTGGAAATAGATCATTGTGGAATTGTTTCTAAAACTAATGATTTGATTGCTATGTAATAATGATAACAAATTCCAAGCAAAGTTTGAATCCAAGACTGGGCATTCTCTTGGGATCGATATTGGTTTATGCATTTCAGTCTGATTATAGTTTAATGACAAAATAATTTAAATATATTCTTCATTTTATATATATTCAGATATATATGATAAAATTATAAAATAAATATATATTATAAATGAAATTATAATGAGATATAATTGTAAAATTTATATTGCATTTATGTATTATCCCTAAATTATTTTATTGAGAATAAAAATTAACAAAATATAAAAAAACTAACACACGTTATATTTTTCCTTACAAAAAAATAGTCGGTCTCATAGATTAAAGCATATTAATACTTAAACAAATGGGTAGTACTTGTTAAAGAACAAGTTAACTAGATTGACCCCATATGAGAAATCCATCTGGATCGTTACTTATTTATCTATGGAAATTCTCATTATAATAATTGTATAAGTGATCATTTGACTTGAGATCTTTAAAGTTATCTTGTTTAGAGATTGTTATGTTTTGATACTACTTATTACCTGTTCTAGTCAAGAGTAGCTCAATCGATAGATATTGGATATAAAATTAACTATATAAATGTACTTGAGTGATCAAGATAAGATTCATCACCTTAAAGTAATTAGGGAGAAGGTTTCATTGTTTTCAATTAATATTGATTTGGAAAATCCTTAGCCACGGTGAAATTGCACTTTATAAATAGTTTATAAATGCCATTAATTAAATCAATAACTAATAATAGAGAACTAATATGATTGGAGTCATAATAGAGTAGACGTTAATTTCATGTTTTATGTTTAATAAGAACACTATATGATGAAATAATTTAAATTATACAAAAAATTATGCACGAAAAGGTTAGTTAAAACTATTTTGACATTCATCAATATTTGGATGGTCATGATATGTTTTTTTTTTGTACAAGAGAGCAATCACAGATTGCCAGGTGCAAATTAGGACGGCCCTAGGCCGAGCAACACCCATGAGATCCTCCTGAAGAAAAAGATGGACCTATCCAGAGGGATTATCAAGGTGAGTAATAGCAAAAATACCTCCATAGGCCCAAGTAGCCAAGTAGTCAGTGCACATATTTGCTTCACGATAAGTATGCACAACACGACACTGCTAAGATCGGCCAATCAGTTCCTTACAAGCACGAATAATTTGATATAATTGATCTATAGGCCAAAGGTCAGCATTCACTTTGTTAACGGCCAAAAGAGAATCTGATTCAATAAGCATATTTCGGAAGCCTCGATCGATGGTCATGATATGTTGCTAGATGCCAATTTTAATATATGAATATGAATATGAATTATTTAATTAGAGAATTAAAGATAAATTAAAGAAGATTAATTTATCTAATCCTAGATATGATTTAGGATTATAATTTGTATCCATCATTAACATATTTGGGAGCCTAATAAGTCATGTATAAAAAAAAATTTGAAGAGAGAAAATATATTTAATCAAATTGGACTTAATTGTAAACTTTGAAAAATTTTATAATTAAATATGAAATATTTAATAAATAAGGATCAATATGAGATATTAAATCTTATTTAGACGTAACTGATATTTAATTAGAATTATTTGTACTTCTAATTAAAGTTTAATTGAAATTAGAATTTAATTGAAATTAGAAATTATACTAAAATGTCAAAATTTTATTTTAAATAGACTTAAGCTCCAAAAGAGTTAGCACTCCTTACTTAACCCAACAGTTGCAGAGTTCTCTCAACTTGTTATGTGGATATCATTAAAGGCTGGATATTTGTGCAGCTATGGTTGTTGAGATGAGCTAGTTTCATAAACGATTTGAGGGATACGATAAGAAAAATGGTCAAGCTTCAGAATAAGGTACGAAATAAGATTCATGTTTTATTATGATTTAATTGTTAATCATTTTATAAATTTTAGTAATCTTGACTTTCGAAAAATAAAACAAAAAATTTTGTAATTATTTTGCTAAGGTCGGAATCAAATTTCGGCTTGATTTCCCAATAGTTGGGCCTTAGCCTGAGTAAAAACAACCTTCTAAATTGGGGATTAATAACTTAGGTCCACACTCCAGATTTCTTTGCAATAAACTATTCAATAAAATGTTCTCAAGGAAGGATCTTGTAATTGTCAATCTGGTCTCTTTTTCTTCTATATAGTGCAGTATTAAGAGCTCAAGATCAAGCTAGTGTTAATGAAGAATCTTGTTGTTTTATCTAGTTTCGGCCTAGAGAAGGGCACTAATGAAGGCAAAGTAGCTATAACTAAATTATGCTTTTCTCTCTCTCTCTCTCTCTTTTATTGTTATTGTTATTGAAGATTTTTCCTTCTCTTGACTTCCTAATTCCTTTTCCTCACTCCATTTAAGGAAATTAGTTCACAAAGTAGAAACCACTTTCACACTTACATGCAGTTAAGTTGTTCTTAGATCTTGTAAAAAACCAACTAACAATGATTTGAGCTTTTGGGTATTGATTAATGAAAATATTGGGAACTCGATAAAAGGGAAGTAAAAACCAAGGAAAAGATGAAGAAATGAGAAGTGAAGCCACTCGATAGTCATTTAGATAACAAACACTTTCTCTCCTTCTTTAGCTATTTGTTTTAAATGCTAGATATTAGATGAGGTTCCTATCATTCATCTATGATTTGGTGTCAATTTAAGGTTTCAGTTGACTTACTGTTATAAGTTTTAATATTTTTGGTTTAAGGGTTATAGTTAACCCTACATCAAACATTAGGAATTCTTGTAAGCCTATCAACTAAACAGGCACAAATTTTTCCATATAAGCCGATCACATATATCTAACTTAGGAGTCCACGTAAGACTTCTGTTAAAAGGTGTTATTGGAATTATTTACAAGAAGTGATAACATGGTTGAATAACCAAATGCAAAGATTAATAATTCAAGGACTAAAACAAATAAATAAACTAAGTTGGAGGATAACAATTATGTTTATCCCAATAATAAAATAATGTAGCTAAAGGAATGTAGGAGTTGTAGTGCTATGAAATCATTAAATATAATAACAAAAAATGTTATATTTAAAATCAGCTACTTAAATTTGATATAACAAAACAAATTTCATAAGTTATAAACACAACATTAACCAATTTCGACATCTACCATCTTGGAGCTTGATAGAAAATACTTCTAGACCAATGCATAATCTCTTCACAGAGTTTTTTTGTCTTTATTGAAGAAAGCGACACACTTAACATTCATTGTCATATAAAAAATGTACAACTATTGATCATTTTAAAGAATTTATACATGCACAACACATAATTTAATTATGCTCCACTTGATTCAAGATAGTCCCTCAAGCAATCAATACAAGAAAAACAACTTAGTGGAAACAATTTGTTCCTAGTTTAACATATTAACCAGGAAAGGAAGAAATTAAAGAAATAAAAAATGTCTAGTTCATGACTGAAAACAAGCTTAATATAGAAAAACCACATAATATATCATTAAATAAATATCTATATAATCCAAATGCTAAGAAAAAGCAAAATGCACAAGCCAACTCAAACCTGATATAACATACAAAAAAAGATGTTTTTAAGAAACATTTTCACACAAAATAAGATGCGACTAGACCAAAAAAAAGCATTGTTCCAACTAACTAAGAATTTACATCAACATTTGTATAGAAAATATCTAAAACATAAATAATCACATGATCTTTTAAATTATATGTATTATTAATCAAAACCACTTGAATTTGATTATATTCCACTAATTAAAGGACTCTTGTAAGAAATATTTATTTTTGTTTGCATAAATTATCTTGGATTTGTTTTTTAAATGATTTTCATCAATACTTTAAATTGATCAATATTTATTTTTCTAATAATAATGTCATTAAATGTACTTTAATAGTTATCATTTAAAGGGTCACATCTTTTAAATTCATAAAGTATGTCTTTTTATTATCATCTCTCGTTTAGACATTGATGAGTTTAGTTAATAAGATTTATGTGTACTCTCATACTTATCTAATAATCTGTGTGACTAGCATATGTCAAGAGCATATTATCATACATATATTAGTAATATATGACTTCTTGACTAATAAATCGATCCTTAAGTGAATTTAGTACGTTATACCCTAGATCATTTATTGCATCAATAATCGTCCCATTCTTATAATATAAATGTTTTGTATTTGTATTGCATTCTACATAGAAGGTAAGCCCTTTTGAATACATCTTGATATAAACTTCTAGTTGAAATGATCTTCCTTACTTCTTAATCTTTTGAATCAAATTAAGTCACTTTTTTAGAATATTTCATTATATCAAATAATTCATGATTTTCTAGTAACATTCTAAGACAACACACATTAATTCATTTCTCTAAAATTAGAAACCAAAGAAAAAAGGTATTTTAAATTTGAGATTTACATTGCCTCAAAAGATTCTCACACAATATAAGCTAGCTGAAAACTATAGGTAACATTTTTTACACATTTAGCTAAAAAAATTTTTGTAGCCTAATGTCAACTTTTTTGTAGTGAACAAGGATAATATAAGTCATATTCTCAACTTATATTGTGTGAGGAGTCATCAAAGTCCTATAGCTGAAAATTATAGGCGACATTTTCAAAAATCTTTGCCAATAGTTTTTGGCTATGTTTATTTTTCTTAGTTAAATACTATTGGCTGCGCTTTTAGAATTGTAGCCAACAAAAGTAGCTAAATGTTTTTAGCTACGTTGTTAGAAATGTATCCAAATATTTCTAGCTACATTTTATAGAACATAGCCAAATGTTTTTATTAATGTTTTATGAAACGTTGCCAAATATTTTTATTTATGTTTCCATGTTTTTAGCTACGTTTTAACCAAATACAATGTTGCGATAAATTATTTTTTACATTTTAATCCATATTATTGAACAATATATTTTGCTTAAGCCTGTACGGACCATCAAGACATCGCCATTGCCTCTATTTTCATCTACATTGTCTAGAAGATTCGAGTAACCTTTACACAACACATAATACATATAATTACACATTCATTTAATATCTTCTTAACAGAAAATGAGATATATAGAATAAAGAAAGAGAATTAACTTGAATGAGACTAAAAACCTTGAAGAAGAAGAAGATTGGTTATTGAAGGCAAGTGATGATTAGACTTTAGTGAACAGATTTGTTGTGCACTAATTTTTTCTTCAACAGGGAGGATTCTGCCAAATACCTCTAACCGAAGCTCATTTCCAGCATCAGAAAATATCTTCCATGTCGACAATTTGCGATGAATTTATATTAATAGTTTTATTCTAAAAACAAAAACATGTCATATATATAATTATTTTTTAGGTAATCTAGAAACAACACACCCCGTATGTGATCTAAGCATCATTTGACAACTTGAATCCAAAAGAAATGTCGTAAATAAATTTCAGAAGTACATAATTAGACTCGAATTTTGAATTCAGCAACGAGAAGTTCTTAAATGAAATAATCAATATAGAAGCAGAGTGTACAATTAAATAAGGAAACAAAAAATGAGATGAAGTTATACGTAATTACCAAAATATTCATAGAAGAAGCAAAGATCATTGGAATTTAATTTTTTAGCCAGCCAAAAATCCCACGCATATGAACATTCTAAGTTTGTCGCTGACCCTTAAAAATTAATAAAACCTATAACACATGCCAAAGACGCATATTTTTTAGATATATTATGTTTTCACAGCACCAATATGAAAATTTGTAATTGTTTGGCCATTTTCAAGAACAACTTTGTGCACTACTGCTCAATCGTAACAGCGTGCTATTTTAAACTTAAAGCAACAACTTTAAATAGACTAGACATCCAAGTTTATTCTACTTTCCTAATCACTCATCCAAATAAGATGATAGACATTGAAGTTTATTCTATTTTCCTAATCACACATCCAAATTAGGCTAACGCACAGGACTCATACCTGATTTCAGCGAAGATATGAATTAGTACAAGAAAGTGTTCATTCAAAAAAATCACTATCATGGAATTTTATCACATTTAAACAAAAATTTCCAAAAAAAAAACAGAGCTCAAAAATATAATCCTAGAAGAAAATTACGAAGTTGAAGTCAAAATCACCATAAACCCTAAACACCAAATTGAAATAGACAAATGGTATATCCCACAACCTACATCAAACACCATTAATCCATACCCAATATTTAACCTTTAGCGTTAATATTTCAACCCATCAAACAAAATGGTTGACTTCAACCACTAGATCCTTAAATAACATAATAAGAACTCGAAACACCCCAAAATTGCCTATAACCTACAGAAGAAATGAAGGCAAGAAAGACTACAAAGTAACACTAAAGTCGAAGTGTTATTCATTCTAGAAATGCAAAAAGAATAAGTGAAAGTACAGGAGATACAGATTGAGGCAGCACAGCAGAAAAACACTCCCTACAATAAAAAACAATAGAAGCAAATTTTGCCTTTCTGGTGAAACAAAGATGTCTTATAAGCATGTTTGAAAAGTGTTTTGTCAAGAGAAAAGTGTTTAGTTACAGTTTTAAAAATCATTGCCAAAGGGCTACTAAAAGGTCACCTTTTGGTGACGATTTTTAGAATCATCGCGAAAGGGTCATCATTTGGTGTCGATTTTTAGAATCATCGCAAAAGGGTCACCTTTGGTGACGATTTTGAAATTCGTCACCAAAAGGTCCTTTGACTTCTAAATACGCCAAAGATTGTATTGAAAGTTAGTGAATTCATAATACTTGGGGTATAACAATTTCCTATATATAAGAAATAAAAAGTGCTAAATTTTGCTTATGTTTGAGTTTCTAAATTAGCCAAAAAAATAATTTCTTAGCTAAAGGCATTTGGATACGAAAATATATTCATAGTTAAAAGAAGAAACACCAAATGTTTTTAAATGGAAATATAGGATTTGTGACTTTTAACTACGAAACTTAACTTATAGTTAAAGCCTTTAGGCTATGAAAATACATTTATAACCAAAATAAGAAGACAAAAAGAGATTTTTGCATCAGTGTTAACTGTACTTTTTAGCTACGATTTTGAAAAAAGTAGCTAAAAGTGCAAATCTTAGCTATGATTTAGAAAACATAGCAAAAGTGTAATTTTTAGCTACGATTTTGAAATACATAGCCAAAAGTGCAACTTTTAGCTACTATTTTGAAAAAAGTAGCCAAAAATGTGACTTAAACCATGTTTAATTTATTATTTAATTTTTTGATCTTATACTTTTTTGGGTTATAATGCAGTTAGATCATGAATACTTGAACTTGCCTAATTTTAATTAAATTGATGTTTTATTCCAATTCTATGTTTACTATTTCATTTTATAACTAATGTTTGTGCTGGCTAGACCAAGAATTGTATAACTTATGATTCAACTTGAGACGGAAAAGTAATAATTGACATATTATTGTTATAAGATAGAGATATTTATGAAATTGTACGTACTACTATGAATTTCTTAGCTTAATGAATTTCATAAATTCATAGTTATCACAGGGAGTAGTCGTTAATTGATTATATTAGATAAGTCAAGTGGGATTAATCTTGGTGAAGTCAAAAGTCCTAGATTTGTTTAACACAAAATTTTTGTTTTTAATTATTTTAAAATATTTTTATTCAATTATTTCTTTTTATTATTAAAAAATTTAAATTAGATTAATTTTTGTAATTAATAAACACAATCCTTATGAGCTAATACTCTTTTCATTATTGTATTATTTGTTTGAGATAATGTATACTTACATTAAAAAGTTTACAATGTACTTTTAGCTATGATTTTGAAAAACGTAGGTAAACGTGAGACTTTCAACTACAATTCTGAAAAATATAGCTAAAAGCTTTACATTTAATTATGATTTTCAAATCGTCGCCAAAAGAAACGTAGCCAACATGCTACTTTGTTGTAGTGTTTAGCTACCATTTTGAAAATCATCACCAAAGGGTGATCAATCGTCACTAAAAGTTGACCTTTAGCTATGTTTTTTTTTCTACAATTTGAAAATCATAACTAAAGGTCAAGCTTTGGCGATGAATTTGAAAATCGTCACCAAAGGATCACCCTTCAACAATGAATTTCGTCGCCAAAAGTTGACCCTTTGGTGACATTTTCAAATTCGTTGCCAAAGGTTGACCTTTAGCTATAATTTTCAAATTGTAGCCAAAACAAATGTACCTAAAGGTTAACCTTGTTATAGTGATTAGTCGAAAATGCACACATGGTATGATTCATGTGTTATAGTATTGACTTTCTTTTATTAAAGCATATGTCTTTCCTCAAATACTGTACAGATGATAGTTCAAACATACCTAATGCCTAACTTGAATTCACTTATTTATTTATCTAATCCCCCTTCAGAACTCAGATTTGACATATTAAGGTAGATTGGAAAAGCATATGTTTTCTTTACAATATGTCATTACTAATAAACTTTTATTCATATTAATATAAGTGTTTTAAGTCTTGAGTTCTCATTTATTACCCAGATAAATCATGTAAAACTTGCCTAATCTCCATTCCTAAAAAATAATAGAGGCAATCACCCGTGTGGAAGAGCATCTCGTATTTATCTAACATACTTCTTTTATCTAAAACTAAATGTTCAACACTCATTTAACATTCATTCTAGAACATAAAGTTTAAATAAAAATCAATTATTGATACATATCTTGAATTGAGATTTCATTTAAAATTCATTTTATAAAATATTTTTAATTCTTAGTGAAAAATATATTGCATCAAATATTCGATGACAAACAAATTATCATCATTGATAACAATTATTATGAATAGTCATTAGACATATTCATTTCTCTTTACACTATTATGTCATTGACATAATTATATTTTATATCTATTTGAGTACTCTAATAATGATATTTGAGTACTCTAATAATGTCTTTTCAATGTACATGTTCATACACAACATATTATGCATGAGACTACTGATTCCTTTGAAATAAAGAACCATCTTTATCTTTGGTTCTTGTTGTTGCATCCATGGATTCTGCATATTTCTTAGGTGCTTACTTTTAGAAATAGATGTCACAAAAATGCTTTAATATCTTGCATACAAAACTGTTAAAATATTTCATCAATATATGTGTAGCTTATAACAATACAAAAGCTCTAATTGAATGATACTTGGCGATCTTAACCACAAAGATGCATGAAACGTTAGTTATATTCTTCATTTTGATCATGCCTGATAGTCAATTTATTTGCTCTTATTACAAACTACTTATTATCACTAGCTACCAAAACATATCATCTATATTAAATGATAAAATTGCTTATTTATCGTTAGATCTTTTAACATTCACTAAATTATCTTTTCCAATCATACTAAAATCATACGATATGATTATATCACTAATGTAGTATACCACTTACTTCAAGATTGTGTTAGATGATAAATTGATTTTAATAACCTAAACATGTAATGCTCTTGGCCTAACCAAATCAAACCTAGTAGTTGTACCATATATATTCTTTCACCTATTTCTTCATTCAAGAACATGGTCTTTTTGTCCATTTGATGCATTTCAAGATCCATTCCAATTACTAAAAGGTTAGAATCAGTCAAAATAATGTAAACCTCATAAAAAAGAGAATTTCTTCTTATAATCAATCTATTTAATTGTGTATATCTTTTTTCCACTAGGTATGCTATGTATCTTTCAAAACTTTCATCATTAATCCTAAGTAAAACTATATAGAGCCTTTTCATATTCCTATAAAGAATAATTTGCTTGTAATATAGCTATAAAGAAAATTTAAGAAACAAATATCTGTACATTCATATTGATCCCACTCAACTTAGATAGTGATAAAGAACTCCCACTGGGTTACAATTGCCATTGATCAAAAATCAATTTACATCTCCTAAATTACTACCACTTAGATGAATACCATTCAATTGGTCTTATGTTACAAGATCATTCTAACTCAGTCTCTCATATGGAGATAAATTTTAAACTATCTTTTTCTTGCTTTAGAAGATCGTTCTCTAAGAATGAGATATCTTATAACATAATTCAATTTCTCGTTTATTACCTTGCTCACTGTTGAGCATATACCCTTTGAAATGTTCAAAAATATCTTTTAAAGATACTTTTCATCCCTTTGGAATCCAAATTCCCATACTTATAGGACGAATAATGAATATAAGTAACAAATACATTCTCAAGAAATCAAATATAATTAATTAGGTCTCTTACCTATCCATATCTTATATAGTATTTTAGGATATGATTTAATATGTGCCTTATCAAGTATATATATGATCATTAATGACTCATCACCCTATAACTAATAAACAAATTTGCATGTGCCATTATATACCTTGCTATAAGAAAAGTTTTATTTCTCCTCTTTACACCATCTTGTTGATGGATTCATATGTAAGTCATTAGCTATCCTTTCAATTTCTATTACATGACCTCTTGAATTAATCAAAGAACTCTTCTTATACTTAATTAATTCTTGAAATCGTTATCGACTTTATCTTATTGATTCTCAACTAAAGTCGTATACTTTTTGAATAAACATAATGTTTCAAATTTTTAGAAATAAAATAAATATAACTATATTGAGTATAATTACTGATAAATGTGATGAAATAAGTACTTTCGTGTCATGCTTTCATATTCGTTTAGCCATATATATCTTAGTTAGTTACTTGTAATTGCTTAGCAACTTTTTTGTCCCATGTTCAATAGTTTTCACGCTATTTTGTTAGTTATTTAATGTTTACAATTAGACTATTATACTTTATGTAGGTCTTCTAACCAAATTATGCTTGACCAATCGATTTATTCAATTTTATCCATTATAATAAAGTTTAACATGCCATAAATTGGCATAGATATTATAAGAACTAGCTAATTTTATTAAATAAAAAACTAATTCTTTGTTTAATAAAGAACATCTAATACTGAAAAAATTATCCAACATAAAAACATGAATACTATAATTCTAAGAAAACTATCCTTTACACTATTATGGAAATTAATATCGAATCAAAGGCTAACTAAAATATGAAATAACAAAGACTTTTTCTCTGTGGGAGGTCCTTTCCCCTTCCCATTTTATTTGGTGTTAGTTATTCTTGGAATCCTAAGAATTATAAAAGACCTTCTTTCCACTTTTTCCTTACACTCATCATAATGCTTTCTCTTTTTAGTTTTTAAATCCTTATGAGCATAACTTAGCAATGTATGGCTCAAAAACCTCAAGATGTCTATCGATAGGTGCCTCATAGCATCCTATGCCATCTTGATACTCGTATTATAGGTTAAGTGCATTTTATATGTTCTTAACATAGAGGCAAGAATGTGTAACAACTTACACCAGCTCAATATAAGATATGGCTAACATCCCTCGGTTCACTATGCTTCACTTTAGCTTCATATGTCTTAGTATTGAATTATATATATATATATAAACACTATGACTCAGCATAGGAAAATTATGAGGCATGTAGCTTATGTAAAAGAAGATCTCTTTGGCTTATACAACATATATATATATATTACTAATATATATTACTAACAGTAGTAATATATATATATATTAGTAATATATATATATATATATATATATATATATATATTACTACTGCGAATCATATGTTC
>JANQAP020000167.1:1274993-1292198 GCA_026874005.2 Erythroxylum coriaceum
GAGATCTTCTTTTACATAAGCTACATGCCTTATAATTTTCCTATGCTGAGTCATAGTGTTGATATATATATATATATAATTCAATACTAAGACATATGAAGCTAAAGTGAAGCATAGTGAACCGAGGGATGTTATTATGATTTCATATAATGAGCAAGTGCCTTTTACTCTTCCAATACATACTAGATTTTCATAATTTGAAGTCAACTAAAAATACAATTTCAATTTTACCAAGATAAGGTTCATGATTAAGATATACATAGAACATTCTCTAACACAAAATATCTAACACATATATAAACACAATATTTTTCAAATCATATGCATTATTAATCAAATCACTTACTTGAATTTGATTATATTCTATCGGTTAAAATACTCTTCTAAAAAATTTTATTTTTACTCTTACATCTTATCTCATATTTGTGTTTTTTTTAATAAATTAGAAATATTATAAATCAAGAAATAAGGGTTTATGTACATGGCTAGAGATCGCTCACAAACCAGATCTAATACAAACCAAGATCAGAACCAACCTACCCGTATAGACTTAATGTTACCTAAACTGAGTACAAGCACAACAATGTATTACACAAGAATTTACACTATACAAGACCACATGCAATACTGCCTGGTACTGTCGTCCCTTCGAAATGAGACAGACTTACCCACTCCTATCATCACTGTCCTCTGGTAGCATCTCATAATTCAGAACTGATATGGCTTGTTTGAACTTAAGCCAACTTTTTTTTGAAGAGTTCAAGACTTTTGCCTAATGCAAAATGCACACCTATTCCTCCGAGACTTGTAGCCAATCTGTCTCTACTCTAATCTTCGTCGCCTTGACGCTTTTGAAAACCTTTTCTAGAACCATTAGCATTACTCACAAATCCACATATCCAAAATAGAACCCAACTGAAAGGGTTCAGCGTTGTTGTAAAGTTGCTTAGAGGGAGCAGACTCCTCTAATTATCATCAATATTTTTAATTGATCATTATTTATTATTTATTAATGATATCATTAACTATTTTTTAACAGTTAAAATTTGAAGGATAACAACTTTTAAATTCATTAGGTGTTTCTTCTCACTATCAATCTGTTAGTCACAAATTGCTATATGGAAGCAGAAATGCTCCCAATGATCAAAGTTAATAATTTCATAACAAAAACTCTAAACCAATACGTCCGATATTTATCACTGACCACTCTCATATACGAATTTGAGAGTTCAAAAGAAAACTGCTTAAGTTTCAACTCAACCTAAATCACTTAAAATGAAGAAGAGGCAGGGGTATACTTAGAAACGAAGAACCTTCAAGTGAGCAAGCAACTGGTCCCTAGTAAAACCCGTATCTTGCTTTTTTTATGTAACTCTTAGTGGCAAATTCGAGAGTTAAGGGGTGAGACTAAGGCTATTTGGTTGGGGGTTTAATAATAGAATGGAATAGGATGGAATGGAATATTATTCCATTGTTTGGGAGGAGAGTTTAGAATGGAATGAAATGGAATAAAAGAGGAGGGTTTCATATTACATCTCATTCCATCATAAATAGTAAAAATAAAAAACTTCCGATTTGGGGAATTTAGGATGAAATGTAAAATGATAAATAACTTTACACTATATTATATTATAAACCCTTTATCTAAATAACATTTTACTATATTATATTATGAACCCTTCTATCCCTCCCAAACAACAATTTTCTAATATTACATCTATCTACATTCTATTCTATTATAAATCATTCAATTTCAGCGTTACTCCAATATTGATATAAAATGATCTTCTTTTGTCTTCTTACTTCAATGATAGTATTAACTAGAACAGAGATTTACATAAAAACCCTCTGCTTGATATTGACTTGCACCTCTCGACTTTCTTACTGATCATTTCTCTTTTTCCTTTATGGAAGAATCACTTTCTAAGATTTTGGACAATTCAATTAAAACTCTTAATAACAACAAATGTTATGTGTTGTACAACATTCAGATTGCATATGGAATGGATTGTTTAATTATTTGTCGCTTGTAACACTTAACTATACAGAGACTGTGAAGAACACAACAAAATTAGATTAAGCCAATTGCATCATTCATGACAATGATCACTTGATTTGAACAAATTATGGGCAATAATACTATGTTGTATCAAAGCAAGCATTAATAGATGTTTATGAATCACATGATCTGCCAGTGACTACAATGTCAGCCTTTGTCACGGGACGTATGTGCTCTATTTAGAGAGAACAGGTGGGTCGTAATCCATTGTGGGCCCAAATGAAAATGGGCCCACATTGGACGCAGCACAAGCCCAAGCCGATGAAGGGTGATATCAGGAAGCAAAACCTTGTAAGAGAAAAGACCAAATTAATTGCAGAACTACTGAAGGAAACAACAAAGCATGGGACACCATGCCATGACCCATTTCTAAGGAGGACAGGACATGTGCGATCGTTTGAACAGGTTCCCAAATTAGACCAAAAAGTTATTTACTGGATTAAATATATCAGACGTGATCTGATATTGTTCGAAATTCCATCTTTTTGACGACCAGAGCAGGAGTTTCCAAACACTATAATTTGAGAAACAGGCAGTGTTGAATCAAAGCCGGAGCAACAACTCACATAAACAAATCCTCTAGTTCAATTATATAACCGTTCCCTTTTCTTTGATCTATATAATTTTGATTAAAACTCTCATCAGAGTAACGGATTTTAAGTTGAATCAAAGTTTTGTTCCTTTCTGCGTAGAATGATCATCAAGCATTTATGCTATTTCTGAATATCTGTCATATAGAAAAAGGGTAGGCCACATGTTTATTCCTAGATTTACTTGTTGGCACATAACCATAATAATAACTATAATCATATTCTAGCTGATGTGAATAAACAGCTACTTTGCAGGTGGTTTCAAGTTTCCACACCCTCTGTACATTTTGTTTCAAGTTAGATAGACTGGAAGAGTCAAAGTTTCACTCTCTCCAAAGTGTCATCTAGCTGTAGTTCATTAGTATATATAGCCTTACTTTCTTAACATGACATCCATTTGAATAATACAAAATTTCTCTATTTTATTCCACTTAACTACAAAACATTGCATATGACACAATTTGAATAATTCATCGTACATGATATCCATAAAACTCGCATGATAAAGAGTGCCAAAAAAACTGTTCCCTCCGCCATGTGAGTCTCTTCTCCTAACATCAGTATTCTGTCATACGAAATTATAAGGTTACCGTCAGTAATGGCTTCAAAACAACAAGAGATGAAGATCATCAATCAATATGAACCAACGGACCAAAGAATTATAACCACGCAGATGATAAAATTTGGAATCCGGTTAATATTGGACTTGGACTAATCAGCAAAGCTCCACAGACGAATATCCCCTTCGTATAAATCATCCATCGTTGGTGGATTGAAAGAAGCCCCACTGAACATTTGATCAAGATACTTGGGATATTGCAGACAGTCAAAGCTATAGAACGAATCTAACATGGACATTGGTTCGTTGTAGGTCTCCACCTCTAGAGGTTGCATGAGCGAAACATCATCATCCAACTGATCACAAGGAGAGGAGGCCATTGATGAAGATGATGAGATTGACGAAGAAGAGGGGGAATAAGAAGGAAAAGACGCTGGTGAGGTGGCGGAGGCGGCATTGTCAGTGAAACTATTAGCAGCAGCCGCAGCTGCAGCCACTCTTTGGATGGATTTTGGAGACATGACAGTATCAGGAATGTAATGAGAACAAGTGAGTGGAAAGTTAAAACTGGCAGAAGAGCCCTTAAGACACAAAAGTGCAGCATCATAAGCTCTAGCAGCTGCTTCAGGTGTAGAATAGGAACCTAACCATATTCTTGTCTTTTGATTTGGTGCTCTTATCTCTGACACCCACGAACCCCAACTCCTCATCCTCACGCCCTTGTACTTCTTTTTACATGCTGACGATGAGGATGAAGGTGACTTGGCCATTGGTTTTGGTGTCTCTGATTCCATCTTGTGCTCAGTCTTCACCATCGGCAGAGTAGACAATAAAAGGGTGGCACCCACTTCAAAATATCGAACTTTCCTCAACGGGGACAAGAGTTGTTGTTATTGTCGAAGGATCTGGATTGAAACCAAAAAAGGGGTTGGGGGTTATGGCTTTTGATGAACAAAGGGCTTTTGAAGGGAGTTATGCTTGATCTGTGTTGCTCTTTGTGTGACTTGTGTAGTTTTGTTCTTCTTTTCGGAAGTGAGGAAAGGAATGAGGTGCGATTTTGAACTGGATGAAAAGCAAGGAAGGGTCGATATTTATAGAGAGGGAAGGAGTCTTCTTAGTTTTGAGTTAGCAGATCACGCTAGTCAAGGAAAGCAACAGCATGGTTCTAAAACATGGACATACATTGGATGACAGGTGTTTTATTATGCATACATGGAAAAATAAGTCTCTTCTTATTTGTCCCAAAATGACTTCTTTGTCCTGCCATCATTACCATATTGTCAATCAACTTGCAAGTTTCAACAATTAATTATTGAAAAACTAATTTGTGGCAATAATGAGAAAGCAAGAATCACTAAATCTGTTTATTTCAGTACGTCATCTATCCATATTTTTCACCTTTGCTGGATAAAGAGCTTAAATTTACCTTTGAGATTCTTTATTGACCAGCTATTCAATAGGCAATTCTGTACATTTACTATAGAGTTTTGAAATGGTCAAATGGAATTATTGTTTGGGCAGAAGTAATGCTCAACACCTCTGTCACTTCTCAAATAAAGGACTTTTAAGCATAAGACATTTATGGCTCTAGGGAACTTTTTGAAGAAATTTATTTAAGCAATTACTTACTTCAGATTTGCTTTTCATTATTTCTTAATGGTCAATACAGTAGAAATGTAAGACAACGTGCGATAGCTTGGGGAGGGTAAAGGCAAGGGAAATGAATCAAGTCTTCTCGAAAGAGTCTACCGCAGCACCCACTTGCACCAATCAAAGGCTATACAGCATGGAAAGCAAAAAGATGTAAACCAGTACTTCTGTCCTAGAGTTTCTTCCGACTTAGATGGCAAGTCGACTATAGGGACATAGACTAGAGTTTACAGTTAACTCATCAGAAGTGCAAACTCGTAATTCTTTATTAAAGAACATTTTATTATTTTGGGGGCGTGATATCTTAAAAAAAAAAAAAAAGAACATAGGATTCTTCTTCTCAGGAGGCAACTTCCAGGATCTGCAGCTGCATGGTTAAGTAGCTTTTCTGGAGGGCATGAAAGAATATATAAAAAATTAATCCAAAGTTAAATGAAAGTAATTAAAAAACAGAAAACTCAATTTCAACACGCGCTGTCTTAACTGTAACAAGACTAGTCACTAAATTACATCAGCTAAAACTTACATAATACACAAACCAGCTGTTGCTTACCTGTCAAGCAGCTCCAAAACCGCGTCAACCTGGAGAAAGAACACCCTCTCCTTTTAAAACGTCCTTCTCTCCTGTCACAAAGATTGTGGTAACAAATTGAGACGGATACTTCTCAACCGTTTCATGCCTTTTGCTTACGCTTGGATGACTAAGAGTTCAATTTTTTAGCTACCATTTATTTTGTTTGACGGGATTCTCGATGTGGTACGGCAAAATCAAATGGTACTTCTTTTCACCTGGGGAAAAGGGAAATATGCCAGCATACATGCATGGCTCCTTTTCAGGGACAAATGACCTTTTCTTTTCTCTCATCGTCAGGTCATGTACCCTACCCTTTTTAGTAAATTAGCTTCACAGTATTGAGCGAGCCCATCGAGGAAGAGTTTTTGCTTCTGTCAAATGCAAAATCATGAACAGTCTACATAATGTGTTTTGTTCCTCCATTTTTGCAAGGTCGTGTTCAGCAGCATCCTGACCAAATTTAACTACTTTACACCCTTTTGGCTTAACATGAAAGCCTTATCCAATTCGAAACAAAATACAAGTTGAAGTAACTATTTTCAATTGAACTCAAGTTAACACGTAAGTAACGAGTACATTGTTTACTTTCTAACTTGAAGAAACAAGGCATACAATTTTTCTTAAGTTTTGATAAAGATACAAGCAGAGTATGCTCTACAATCAATCTATTAATAATATATTTTGTGATATAATTAATGAAAGATATCAATTAATTTAATTAATTAAGATATAAAATAAAATATGTACAACAAATATATTTTATAAATAAAATTATGATGAGATTATATTTATGACATTTATATTGCATTTACGTAATTTCTCTAAATTATTTCTAATCATTGTCCTATTAAGACTGAATATTAATAGAATGGAAAGGCTAACATATATTGTGTTGCAAATTAAAATATGGAAAATTTTAAACAAACATGTGGGTGCTTATTGAAAAATAATTGGCTTAATTATGAAGATTTTAAATGAAATATTACTTGTATGTCTGAATTTTCTCATTATAATAGTTATATTATTGATCCTTAAAGTTTGATTAGCAAAAAAATCTTAGGTGTAAATTACTATATTTTGATGTTACATAACTTATTCTATTTAGAATAGCTCAATTAGTAGTATTTGGATATAATATGAATTATATAGAGATAGGTAAATTAGTCAATAAAAGATTCATCACTTTAAAGGAATTAGAGAGAGTAGTCCTTATTAGTCATGAATTAGTAATTTAAGAAAATCTCAAGCTATAGTGAATTAATATTTTAAAATGTTATTTATAAATATCAATTATAAATTGATTACTAATTAACAAGAAAGAATATAATTGGATTTAAATAAAGTAGACACTAATTTTATACTCTATATCCGATTTGAATATTAAACGATGAAAGGATTAAATTATGTGTTACAACTATGCATAAACATGTTAATTCAAATTATTTTGACATTTTCAATATTTAAATGGTCAAGATATGTTGTTTAAAGTTAATATTAATCTATGATTATAAATTATTTAATTTGAGAAATATAGGGAAATTAAAGAATTTTAATTTATCTTATTGTAATTATAAATTAGAATTAGAATTTAAATGATCTCCAATATATTAAAAACTTAATGAGTCACATATAAAGCATATTTTAAAATAAAAATCAATTTAAGTTATGATGAACTTAATTTTGAAGTTTGGAAAATTTTAAGAATCAAATATTATGTATTTGATTTTACTAAATTAAATGCAAATACAAATAAAATTACTTTAGTTATAATTAAAAGTTCAATTTTAATTGAAAAGAAATCCTAGAATTTTTTTTCCTATAAATACGAAAGAAACATTTGGAAGCTAATACTTTTGTCTTTTCCTCTCAAAACGTTTGACTTCTTTCTCTAATTTGTGAACATCATTATAGGCTACATAATTCGCGACGAAATTATAGAAATCTAAATCATGTACGATTTTACCCTTTTATTTCTAATTTGTACATTTTAAGTTATTTAATTAAAAATATTTAATAAAAACATAAAATTATTTTTCGATTGTATTTGTGATTTGATCATAGTTGATTTTCTAATCATAGTATTAGCGCCTCCTTTAATTGTTTAACTTGATTGGATTTTCTTGATTATTATTTATTTCGTACCTAGTTTAAGACTCAAAATTATGGGTCAATTATAAAATTTTTAAAAGTTTATTCAATTTTATAACATTAAGTAATGATAAAATACTTTCAAATATTTGCAAAATAGTCCACTCCATAGTTAACAGTGTTGGTGTGATACATTATATTAGCACATTTATTGAACATGTAGCTATCATTTAGTGTATTAATGTTATGTAACAATAAATATTTTAACTAAAAAATAAAAACAAAATAAAAAATAAAAGTCAGAATTGATTTACTTATTCCTTTTTTCTTAAGTAATTTAACTCTGATGCATAATTGCATATCTTCAACAAATTTGGTGGTTTGAGGTTGATGAATAGTTCGAGTTTTAAACTCATCGAATGAGCACCACATTCACCATAAAGCTCTGAGTCGACACCTCCACTTTCCTCATTATGGCCTATATACTCACTATGAATGCTAACATCTTGAAAAACTTAGGTGGTATATGCAGTCATTGACTATATCAAGCTCTATTCTACTTGTTAGCTCAATGCTTCTAAATTGATAATTTTGATGACAACAATCAATAATATTCGGTTGCTTTTTAAATTCAAATTTATTTGACTGAATTAACTCATTTATCCAAAAGGATAACAATATACAAATGGGTACAAAACTTAGTTCTCTGTTTCAATGAGAGGATAATCGACTAACAACTCCTATTTTATAAGAACCATCTCAACAAACTCATTTAAGTAGTCAAAGACGGTTCCACAAAATTTGGAATGGATAGTTCCTATCATTTCTGTACGGACGAAGGAATTTGTATTCATCTGATTCGACAGTTGACTTTGAGACAATTAAAAATTCATCCAAACGTCTGGATATTTGAAGATACTATGTTTTAACATATTCAAAGTTGATTCAGTCAGTTAGTTCATGATGAAATTGAAGCAACAACTAGTAAATGTGAAGAAAATTTTAAAAGGATCATTGAAGAGAACTGCTATTTAAAGAAGAGCTACTACATCCACTCAATATAAGAGTTGAAATATATCAGTAGCAGTTATACTTAGAATCGAAAGTCATATCTTCATTTATTATATGTGCTTTAGAAAGTGAAAACACTTTATTGAGAGAGATTATCCATTGTAGCTCGTATTGAGCAAATCCTACTTTCAATTATTGAGAACTTGTAAAGGCTTGTCAAATACTACTAGTGTGGAAGATTGAAGAACCTTGTAAAAGATGTACTTGTGAGCTTAGAGAGGCTTATCAAATCACTATTTGGTGATTTTAGTGAAATACTCGAGTGGGATACTTAGGAATTGGATGTAGGCTTGGTTATAGGTCGAACTAGTATAAATTAACTGTGTCATTCTTTCTCCTTCCTTAACTTTTAAATTTCCACACTATAGCTACTTTTGTTTTCAAATTTCAAAAGGTCTTTTTATTTTAAAATTTAACAACTGCTTGTCTTTTTAAGGATTAATAATAACTTGAAAAAAATTTTATGTTATACACAATGTACTCCCCTCTTGCATGTGTTTGCTTTATCATTTGGTATTAGAGTGAAGTTTCAAATTTATTGTGTTTTACGGCACGTGATAGATCATAGCAAACAACTTAAGAAGTGTTGAAGGATAATATGTCACAATGCCTCCTTATTTTAATAGAAATAACTATCCCTATTGGAAGGAGAGAATGACAATTTATTTCCAATTTGTAGATATTGAAGTCTGGCAAACTATCAAATTACGAGCTACACTTCCTGTTGATGATGATGTAGGGATGTGGAATGATGTTGATAGAAGAAATGCACAGCTAAATGAGAAGGCAAGACATTATCTGATTTTTGGTCTCCCTACAGAAGAATATGAAAAGTTATCCCACTGTTTTACAACAAAGGAAATGTGGGATAAACTTCAAGTTACCTTTGAAGGAACAAATGAGGTAAAGAAACATAGGATAAGTATTTTAGTTCATCAATATGAAACTTTTAGCATGAAATAGAGAGAGACTATAGACAAAATTTTTGGATGATTCAAAAACATCATCATAGCCTTGAAAAACTTAGGAAAAACATATCCCAATGATGAACTTGTGACAAAGATTACAAGGTCACTGCCAAAAGAGTGGAGACCCAGAGTGACTGCTCTAGAAACTGCAAAAGATCTAGACACTATTTCACATGATTGGATAAGAGGAAAATTGATGATCTATAAGATAGAGCTTAGATGTGATGAAGGATCCTCTTACAGAAAAGGAATGGCTCTAAAAGTTGCTGATGAATCAAATGGTGATGAAAGTGACACTGAGTTGCAGATAGACAGAGATGATGAATTCAACCTTATGGTGAAAAAGTATGCATGTTTTTTTCAAAAAGAAGATGATGAAGAAAAGAAAAGGAAATAAGAAAACTGGTAATAGTAGGTCCACGTCAAAAGGCAGCAGTAGTTACACTAGTAGTAAACAAAATACTCAAATTATATGTTATCACTATAAGAAGCCTAAACACACCAGACCAGAATGTTCCCTTCTTCTTCAAAAGGACAAAACAGAAAACAGAAGACCTAAAAAGAAAACTATGAATGAAGCTTGGTCTGATGAAGATTTTGAGAATTTTGATGAAGAATAGCCTGAAGAAGTAAGCAATGTTTGCCTCATGGCTAATTTAGAAGAAAATGAGGTATATAGTTCTGACTATAATCTTGAAATTGATGAACTAAGAGATGCATATCATGAACTGCATTCTCAGTATAAGAAATTAACTGTGAATTATGTTAAAGAGGTTGAGAAGTCTAAAAACAATGATGCATACTTGAAGAACAAAATTAGACCATTAGAATCAAATAATAAGAGCCTATTGTCCAAGAATGTGTCTCTTACTAAGATTCAAAATGACTATAAGCAAAAGGCATTCGAAAAAGAATTCTTGGAAAAAAATAACTTTATTGGAAATGCATTGCTTGAGAATGGTTATAAAGGTTTTGAAAAAGTAAAACAATTAGAAGAAAAGGTTGCTAAATTAGAAATTGCATGCGATCACCTAGAAGCTAAAAAGAAAATTTTGTTGAAAGAATCACATCTTTAGAAAAAGACCTAGCTAATTTTGTTGATGGAAAGAATAATCTTGATGCATTGCTTGGTAATGTTAAAATTGTCTTTAATGAGACAGGAATAGGATATGATAAAAATAATAATATCAAGTAGTAAAAGAATTTCTTTCTTAAAATCAACAATAGCTATAATCAAAATAGCAGTAATATGATACATGGCAAAAATAACAGTAACTCTTATTCATCTGTTATGTGATTCTAATGTGGCAAACATTGACATATTAGTTACTTTTGTAACATACGTAAAAAAGGGAAATTATCTGAAATATATGTTTAGAGACCAAAAGGTCAGATTACTAACCTTAAAGGATTTAGAAAAGTTTTGGTAC
Source organism: Erythroxylum coriaceum (assembly GCA_026874005.2). Taxonomy (NCBI): domain Eukaryota; kingdom Viridiplantae; phylum Streptophyta; class Magnoliopsida; order Malpighiales; family Erythroxylaceae; genus Erythroxylum; species Erythroxylum coriaceum. The sequence goes on from JANQAP020000167.1 coordinate 1,285,983, forward strand.
CTAAATTGAGACAGTACATTCTACAGAAATGCTTTTGAATAGTAACAAGAAAAAATCAATGGATAGTTGACAATGGTTGTTCAAAACATATGACATGTGAAATATCACACTTCAACTATATTGAAAGCAAAGATGGAGGTAATGTTGTTTTTGCTGACAAAAACAAAGCAAAAGTCACTAGAATTGGTAAAATTGGTGCCTCTGACTCTACTTTTATTGATAATGTTCTGTATGTTGATGGTTTGGGACATAATCTATTGAGTGTGAGTCAGTTATGTGATAAGGGATATAGAGTCACATTCTATGCATTTCATTATGAAATAATTGATAATCATAATGATAACATTGTGTTTGCTAGTCCTAAAAATCAAAATATATATTGTGCTCAACTTTAAGACATATCTTCTCAAAAGGTTAAGTGCTTTGTTTCTTTAGAAAAGGACTCATTAATCTGGCATAGAAGATTTGGACATGTTAGCATGAGCATTTTGTAAAAATTCTCTTAGAATGAATTAGTAAGAGGATTACTTAATTTAACTTTTGAGAATAATCAGGTTTGTGAAGCATGCTTAAAAGAAAAACAAGTTAGAAGTAACTTTCAACCCGAAATTGTTGTATCCACTAACCAACCACTTGAGCTTATACATATGGATTTGTTTGGTCTTATTAGAACTCAAACTTTTGGTGGTAAACATTATGGTTTTGTTATAGTAGATGATTACTCTAAATTCACATAGGTTTATTTCCTAACAAATAAAGATGATGCTTTTGAATTCTTTGAGAATTTTTATAGGAAAATTCAAATTAAAAAGGATATTGCATTACTTCAATTCGGAGCGGCCATAGAGGAGAATTTGCTAATAGAAAGTTTGAAGATTTCTGTGATGATAATGGTATAAGTCATAATTTCTCCTATCTAAGGACTCCTCAACAGAATGGGTTGTTGAGGGAAAGAACATGACCCTTGTTGATATGGCCAGAACCATGCTATGCAAAAGTGGCAGAAGCTGTATCTACTTCGTTATAAGCTGCAAGAAAGGAAGAAAACCCAATGTTGCCTAAAGTGTTTTATGTTAAATAATGGTAAGACAACTTTGGCAAATTTGATGTATGTTCTCGTGAAGCCATCTTTCTGGGATATAAAACTACTAGTAAAGGATTTAGAGTATACAACAAAAGAACCACGAGGATAGAGGAGTCAATACATATTGTATTTGATGAGGCACTGCTCTCAATAACAGCTGCTGATTCAGATGACAAAGACCATCCTTTAGTCCCTCAAGATATGCCACAAACTCAAACTGTTCCATTAGTGCCTTCAAATTTTTAAGATCAAGAAGGTCCTTTTGAAGTTAGGATAATAAAGGCTCATTCTACGAGTACACCTCAACAAGAACCTATACAACAAAGGACACCAGATGCTCAAAGCAGAAGTTTCAGGACACCGAGAGAATGGAGAGGTCTTAATACACTTCAATATATTTTGGGAGACCCTTCAAAAGGTCGAAGAACTAGAGTCTCCTTCAAAACTAATTATGTTGCTTTTGTTTCACAACGAGAACCAAAGATCGTTAAAGAGGCACTCACTGATGAAAACTAGACTGCAGCTTGAAAGATGAACTAAACTAGTCTGATAGGGACTAGGTTTGGAATATGGTACCCTACCCACAAAACAAGTCAGTCATTGGAACTTGTTGGGTATTTAGAAACATAACTTGACAAAAATGGTAAGGTAGTAAGAAATAAAGCTAGACTTGTAGCTCAAGGCTATAGCCAACAGAAGGTATTGATTTTGATGAGACTTATGCACTTATTGCTGAACTAGAATCTATCAGATTTAACTTGCTTTTGTATGTCATAGAAATTTTAGATTATTTCAAATGGATGTCAAAACTGCTTTCTTAAATGGATATCTTAATGAAGAAGTGTTTATTAAGCAACCTTTAGGTTTTGAGAATGTAGACCATCTAGATTATATGATGAAATTAACAAAAGCCTTGTATGATCTAAAGCAGGTCCTTGAGCATGGTATGACAGGTTAAGTAACTTCCTACTTAAGAACAAATTTGAAAGAGAAAGGTAGATAAAACTTTATTTATTAAGAAAAAGGATAATGATTTACTCATAGTTCAAGTATATGTTGGTGACATAATATTTGGTGTTACTAACCCATCTTTCTGTGAAGAATTCTTAGCTTTAATGTGGGGAGAGTTTAAGATGAGTATGATCGGGGGAACTATCCTTCTTCCTTAGGTTGCAAATAAAACAAACAGAAAAAGGGATTTTCATTAGTCAAGATAAGTACACAAAGGAACTTATAAAAAATATTAGTTTGAAAATCCCAAACCAATGAGAACTCGAAAGTATAACTGGAACAAAGCTTGATAAGGATAAAGTAGGCAAACCTACTGATAAGATAAAATACAGAGGAATGATTGGTTCACTTCTATATCTTACAAGTTTAAGACTAGATATAATGCTTAGTGTGTGTCTTTGTGCATGTTTTCAATCAAATCCTAAAGAGAGCGACCATGGTATCCATAAATAGATTCATATAACATGGTTAGCTTCTATGATGCACATTATGCAGGTGATAAGGTTGATAGAAAAAGCACAAGTGACTATCGTCAATTCCTTAGTGGATGTTTAGTTTCTTGGTCCTATAAGAAACAAAATTGCACAACACTTTTAACAAGCGAATATATAGCAGCCTTTAGCTATTATACTTAGATTTTATAGATGAAACATCAACCCCAAGATTTTCTCTAAACTTTAGTCATATTTCTATATTATGTGACAACATAAATGCAATTAATTTATCTAAAAATTCTGTGCATCATTCAAGGACTAAGCATATAGAAGTTAAACATCACTTTCTTACAGATCATGTCTTACAAGGAATTATTGAATTATTACATGTCAATACTAAAACCAAGTAGCTGACATTTTTACTAAGCCCCTTTCAAAAGATAATTTTGTTTACTAAAAAAAGAGCTTGGTATGTGCAGATTATCATATATCTAATTCTATTTGACGATTTTATATTTAGAAAAATATGTTAATTCTTTTTGCAGATATTAACAGGCTCCTTCTAATATGATACATAGAAGGCTCATATCATTTTAAAAAGAAAGAGTAACTTTGTCTGGAAGTTGCAGTTACTAAACGATGTACTTTTTGTTTTGAAAAAGAGCACACAGTATTGTCTGTTTTAGTATATGATGTCAAAAGATACAAGTTATTAAACTTCTGAGCATGTGTGTAGTTCTTCATCTTGTTATGAAACCCACTCTCAGAAACCTGATGGCATACCCAATAATAGCTACATTACTTCAACCCATCTTTGATATCACTTGAAGTCACTCACTACAATCATACTTTTTCTTTCTGATCAAACCCTAAAGTTTCTCAGAAATTTCAGCAACTTTCATTGCAATGGTATGAACCAAGAGAAAAGCACAAAAGAAACCAAACTCTTTCAGACCCACTTCGAGCCATGGCGAAGTTTTACACTATGACCAAAGACCTGAATCCTTTATTCTTGAACATTCTATGACACCTACACTGAAATCACCAAAAACCCAAACAGAACCTATAGTTTCTTCCTCTATCAAAAAGCTATTATCTTTACCCACACGAAGATTGATGGAACCCTTGCATAGGTACGAATGAAAAAGGAAGAATGTACCCTCGTCGTCACTGAAAAAGATAACTTTCTGATTCATCTGATGAAGACCTCCGCAATAAATTTAAGACCAAACAGAGGAATGATCCTAGACATCGCTCTGATGAAGAGGGCCCTGAATCTAACTAAGCAATCCCTAACTCGCACAAAGACAAAGAGGAATCTGTTAGTGAAAAAGAGTCTACTAGTATAAAGAAGTTACCTAGCAAGGGGGAGTCTCTAATTTCATCGAAGAACATAGGTACTTTCTCTCAATCTCTAGTTACATGACCCTCTTCTCCACCACTATTTATGCCATCACCTTCACCACCACAAGCACACAAGCCTATTCCATCTACTTCAGTTTTTCCATAAAGACAGTCACCACTTCTTAAGATTGGTTTCAAATTTGCTTGAGGAATAATGAATTATTTCTGTGAATGATGATGATTTTGAAGAGGAACCTGTTCGCCTCATCAAAAAACCAAGAACAAGAAGTAGTACATCCACAACACAGACTGAGAAAAGGAGTTTAGCTTAATAGGAAAAGGACTTTGAAAAAGATGATGAACAAATACAAGAAGAATCTTCTCGAAAAAGAAGAAGAGATGAAGAAGATGAGTATGCTAAACCTGAACTTAGGTAGAAAAGAAGAGAAGAAATAAGAAGAGGAAAGGCTGCTATCATTGAGGTATCTACAGTAGATCTTATAACTCAAGAAGATCCTCTCTGCGATGAAACCCTAGAAGCTCCTGTTAAAAAATCCAAAGGAAAGAACCCCTCTGTACCAGAGAAAGGAGAGTCATCAGAACCTCCTAAAACCTTTTAATTGATGGAAGTTGAGGCCAGATACAAAATGCACTATAGAAAAAGAAAGGTGGTTGTTGGACACATTCTGCCTCCTTTCATGTTTGATGATATTGGTATCAACATCTTTCCCTACTTTCTTATAGTAGGTTGGCATAATTTTCTTATTTTGAATGAAATTATATCTGATGTGCTGGTTAGATTATTTTACACTCACAGGAGAAAAGAAGTTATTGATGGAAAATTAACAATTATCTTATAGGTTCGTAAGTGTGAAATTTTGATAACTGAAGAGATATTGGGGAATTTGCTGAATATAGCCCCTGTTGGAAGAACTAATTTTTACTGGCATAAATGGCACTATAAGAAAATCATTAAATAGCGATGGAATATTACCGACGGAAAAAAATCCGATGCTATTTACTGACAACACTACCCAATCTGTCGGTAAATACGGTATTGTTTTGGAATATAGCGACGAAAAAACAAATCCGTAGGCAAAACTGGGGGAAAGAATTTTGCGCAAAATCTCCGACGGCATATAGCGACGACTAAGCCTACGACATCGGCAAAAATTGCGAGAACTGTTCCCGCAATTTAATTGCTTCGGACATATACCAACGGAAATATTTTCGTCGGTATATTTACCGACGGAGTATGAACTTCCATCGGCAATAAATGCATGACTGTTGTAAAATTGTTAAGCAACTTAATTTAGCGACAGAAATTATGTTCCATCGCAACAGGAAACTGTTGTAAAGAGACAACTAGGAAACCAAACGTCGTCGTTTGGATGAAGACAAGTGATAAACTTGAAGCATTGACAGAATATGTATTCTGTCGGTGATTCCACGGGAACATTAGCGACAGAAAGTATCGTCCGTCAGTAACTGTCGGCAACTTGCGTCGTCGTTTTGTTGAAGACAACGATATAAATCGTAGAATACCGACGAAATTGGTATTCCGTCGGCATTTAAGTTCCAACCGCCAAGAATTACCGCTCTTTTAGCGACAGAATTTGTATTCTGTCGGTAAATGTCAGCAAGTTTAACCTAGATTACCGACGAAATTAGTATTTGAGTTTTCACCGTCACGAATTACCCCTCCTTTAGCGATGGAATTCATACTCTGTCGGTAACCGTCGGCAAGTTCGTCGTGAAGATGACGAGCGAAAACCTAGATTACCGACGGAATTTTGCATTTCGTCGGTAATCCGGTGCCTTTAACTCGCGCTCCGCCCCCTCCTCTCCCCCCCACGTAGAATTCTTCTTCTCTCCTCGCGATATTTTCTATTTTTCGACCCCTTCTCTCACTTTTTTCGGCCATTTTTTGACTATTTTCTTACTCATCGTGCTTTGTTTGGGGTAAACTCTTTAATAAGTGTGCTATTTCTCCAAAAAAAGCATATTTTTAGTGTTAAACGTGAGTGTTTGGTGATGAAATCTTGCTTGATTATTGTTGATATTTGCAGTTTTTTCGTGTAATTATTGGTTTATTTGTTGTTTATATGTGTTATTGTTAGTAAATAATGGAAAAAAGCAATTAATTTGTGGTTAGATTGAGATTATATATATTGCTTATGAGGTGTTCGATAAAATGCCTTTTATGATGTCTGAAATATTTTTTGTAATTGTTGTGTTAATTTGAGAATTTGAATATTTAATTTCAATAAAATATTTAATTTGAAGTTTTAATTTATCGAATTTAACATTTAATTGTGAATTTATTGTATATATGAATATTGT
>JANQAP020000167.1:1434134-1444233 GCA_026874005.2 Erythroxylum coriaceum
AAACCCTAAATGCATACTCAACACTCAAATTCACACTAAATACATAACAAATTAAACCCTAAAACATCATGCAATTTACAACTATCACATTTGTTCAAACAACTCCTCCTCTTCATCAACAATCTTCCACATAAGTGATCTGCCTTATGTTGCATCTATGGTACCTCTCATGGGTGGATTGACTCTATTGTAGAAGGTTTGCAAAAGAAATTCTTTTGGTAGGTTATGGTGTGAACACCTCCTTTGTAAATCCTTATATCTCTCCCATACCTCATGAAGTGATTCCCTATCACCCTATTTAAAGTTCGTGATTCCTTTTATCATTTTGTAGTTTTAGTGAGGGGAAAATACTTGTCTAGGAATGCACATAAAAGTTGCTCCTATGTTATGACATTTAAGGGGATAAGAGAGTGATACCAAACTTTGGCTTTATCCTTTAACATAAAGGGGAAAAGCCTCATTCTGACATCCTATGATATCAAAAGGTATCACATATTTTGAGGAAGTTCACTATATGTGCATTGGGATCCTCATTGGTCAGTCTGTAGAATTGGACATTTGTTTGCAACATGTTTAGTAAGGCCAATTTTATTTTGAATGAAGGTGCTTGAACAGGAGGTCTAGCAACACCTTGATTGGTTGCATTGAATCTCGGTCTCATGAAATTCACGAGAGTCCAAGGTTGGTTCCTTAGGGTTCCTCCTTGCTAAAACTCTTGATGAAATTCCTCAACCATTGGTTCTTCAGTCTCTTTTTCTTGAAGTTTGGCTCTTCGAATGGCTAGTTCCAAGTGAGTGATGTCGAATTCTAAGGTTTCAATGATCTGACTTAAACTTCGAGTGACTTCTGTGTTCATGCAAATACATGGACACAAGAGTGATGAGAATGCCTTTCACTACAAGAACTAAACTAATCAATGATCTGACTTAAACTTCGAGTGACTTTTGTGTTCATGCAAATACATGGACACAAGAGTGATGAGAATGCCTTTCACTACAAGAACTAAACTAATCCTACTAACTCCCCAGTGACGGCGCTAAAAACTTGTTGAGGGAAGTTTTAATATATTTAAAACCCTTAAAATACTACAAAAGCACAGGTCGTGGGTGTAGTATGTGAGGTGTCGATCCCTCACTAAGTTATTAAACTAATCTAATTTTAATTTATCTAAGGCCTAAAGAATTATTGAAAAGAAAATAAAAAATGCATAGAAAAATAAACACGTGAAGATGATTGATTGGAATTAAAATGTAAAATTAACACACAAAGAGTCAAAATGAGCACCATCAAATTAACAATGTAAATCACACAAGGAAGATTAGCCGAATATGAGAAGGGGGATTTATCCTATTATCAAATGCTAACATGATTACTTTTATGTTAATAAGGTATCGGTCCTAGACTTTCAAAAGGCAGATTACTCTCTCTCGAGTTATAATCATTAAACTCTAATTGAATTATGGAATTTGTAATCTCCTAATCAATAAAATCCAAAATTCTAATAAGATCTTAAGCCCTCTAATAGAAAACTGGGTCCTCACATGAGATCTTTCTTCGTCTAAATTCCTAATTTGATTATTTGTGTGATCTATTAGATTGCTTAACTCTCATTACCCAATCTAATCATTTTGCTATCAGTTCACTCTCTCGATTTGCTACCAAAGCATGCAAATACAAAAAATAATCACCATACCCAATGTATTAACATCAAAAGAAATCACATTAACATTGATTAAAAAACAAATCCTTAAAGAAGTTTAGAACATCATCATCAATCCCAAATCCATCATTATCAAATCCATCTTATACATTTAAAAGAAAGAGCAATAAAGATGAAATGAAAAGTCACTTGGAAGGTTCAGAATAGATCAGGAAGATGGCAGCACTGCAGCCCTTTCTTCTCCTTCTCTCTTCTTCTTCCTATCTCCTTGGATCTTTCTCAAAGTGGTAGAGGTTGGAGCCCCCTTTAGGGTTCTTTCTCTTTCTTTATATAGTATTTTCCATTTTAGGGTTTTCTCGAGTCAAAAAATTCCCAAATATCCCTCAATAAGTTGCATTGGGGAGGTTGTCCATGCTGTCTGTCGCGTAGGCCACGATCGTGACCTATAATGCCATGATCGTGCCCAAGATTCTTCTGCCACGATCATGGGCTTGGGCCTTCATTTGGGTTTCCTCTGAATCCTCTCCTTTCTTTGATATTGATCTGAAACACTAATAAACACATCAAGACACCTCAAATACACAAAATTTAAGCTAAATGGCTTGCTCTAACCTATAAAAAACTCAAAACACAAATGTCTAACTAAATAACACAATCCTAACCTAAAAATGCACTAATTATTCAATTTAACAACCATCACATACTAAACTACCCACTAAAACATTATACAACCTACTACTATCATATATAGGGGTTGCCTGGGACTCAAACCTAGAACTAGTAAAACTCCCCGGATGTGTCAACTGTGAGGGTATGTGGTTAGTAATTAAGAAGCTGTAACTTTTTGTCATAAAGACCATTTGATTGTCATCCCAAGTTCGCTTTCTTGATAATATTTCCTTGAGAAACTTCGTATATGTGGGTATACTATTCAAAGCTTTCATAAAGGGTAAGGTAATTTTTAATTTCTATAATTTTTCCACAAACGTTACAAAATTTGTATCCAATTTTTTCTTTCAAAGTCTTTGCGGGAATGGTATTTGCGGTAGGTAATGGTATATTTAGTACGTAAGGTAGAGGAGGAACATAGGGAGGATTCTCATTCTTATCTTCATCCATTTTCTTTTTCTCCTAGTCCTATACAAGGTGGGTTTCAACTTGTTTTTTCAATGGTTCTTCTATCTCTTCTCACTCCTAAGTGTGATAGCCTTAAATTGCTCTTTTGGATTTACATCCTTGTTGGTCAGAAGACTTTCTATACTTCTAGTAGAGAATTCATTGGTAGGTTGGTCCCTTGAACCTTTAGGTTTTAATAAAAGAGGCATGATCTTCCACTACTTGCTAGAATTTCCCTTCCAGCCTCTTTTAGGCCTCATCCATGCTTATGATCTTGTCCATAATCTTGTCTAATTTTAAATCACTGGCACTAAACTTATCTTGTTGAAATCAAGGTGGACCTTGATTTCTAAATTGATTACTCGTATTATTCGACTAAGAGAAATTCAAGTGGTTATACCATCTTGGTTTGTATGTATTTGAATAAGGATGATTACTTCCCTAACAAAAATTGTCTTTATTAAAGTTGAATTGCTCCACATTTTTTTTCACTAGGAAGCAATCAGCTATGATATAGCTCTCTATCCACATAGCTCACATTTGTGCTGAATTACTTTGAATGGAGAGAAAAACATGGTTATTAGGCTGTTCAATTGCTTAATGAGGTTATCGATTTATCCGACAATGTTATCACTGAATCTATAACAATCAATCCTTCTAGATCTGGGAAGGTCCATTACTATCTAGTTCGTTTCGATGTCCAAAAATAACTATTATTTGCCATCTCTTCTAACTATTTATGTATTGCTTACACTGGTGGTCATGTAATTCCTTAACAATTGGCATTGAAGCTTGTCCTTATCAAGTCCATAAGGATCCTTTGCTCTCTAAAATGTATTTTCTCTACTATCATTCCTTCTATCTCTTCTCGGCATTTAACTCTTCAGATTCCTTATTCTTGCATTATGAGGTCTAGATTGATGTGCCTTCTACTTTGAACCTAAACTTTCCTCTCTTTTTTTTTTTAATTTCTTAGGATTGGATACGTCAATCACATAAGAAAGGGTAGAAATTCCATAAATCAAAGGAATTCAAATCATCCTAATGCTAAACATTCTTGGCAACAATGCAAAAAACATGTTGAGCAAGTTTTATATCTAATAAAACCCTCAATAAACCATAAGTATACAATTCTATCTTGTAATATATAAGGTTATCATTCCCATAACGATTATAGATAAACCAATTTGAACCTAACTTTTTTTAAGGTATCATGAAATTTATTTGAAATAAAATAAATAATTGAAATTAAAACAACTAATAAAACAAAAAGTAAATAACTAATAGGTGAGCTACCAATAAAATTAGGGGTTGATCAAGGTTGATTCAATTATTCGTTTGATATTAGATTTCTTATGGAATTGATTACTCTCTCTCTCTCAACTAATCAGTTAACCATAATTGAATTAGAAAATTCTAGATTTGCACCCTCTTGATTCACAAAACTTTCCCTAATGTTTTGAATTAGATTTGAAGCTATCTTTTGGATAATTAATTTTTCACAGAAGATCTCTCTTCGAATGATTATTAATTTGATAATTGTAGGAATATTAAACTACCAACTCTTATTGCACAATCTAATATGATTACTTTTGACTCACTCTCTCAATTTATTGTCAAGTATAAGCATGTAAAATTATCACAAACAATAAAATATGTATTGAAATCAATAGTAATCAAAGTCATAAAATAATTCAAGAATAAATCCTAATTTGAAATTTAAAATCTCACGAACATGATTAACATCTTGGAATTTAGATTACACATCAATATTAATGAAATAACTAAAGGAAAAGAATAACTCTATTGGAGACTTGATCTACAAAGTTGGAATTCCTAGATGTTTGCTTTGATCTCCCACTTTTGATCCACTTTTTGGTGTTGGTTACTGATTTTTTTATTAGCTTCATATTCTTAAATAATTTATTAGGGTCTTGGGGATGTAACTAGGATTTTTCCACTTTATTCAGTTCCAAAAAGACCATAAACCTTAAAACAGATGAAAAAAATTATGCCTAGAAATTCTTTGTCATGATCGTGACATAAGAGTCATGATCGTACTCTTGGGAATTTTCTCTTTATCACAATCATACCATAGAAGTCACAACTGTGAATTGCTTCATTCAGCCTCCATCTTCTTTATTCTTCAATTTCCTAATTTTCAACACTCACAAACATATCGAGCACTTCTTAAAACATAAAATCAAGATCCAATTATTGCTTTAATCTAAATAAACACTTAAAATGGATACAAACATTAACAATAACATTATTCTAAGCCTGTACATATAATGATCATCTAAGAAACACTTGAAATACATACAACATTAACAATAACATAATTCTAAGCCTATACATAGAATAATCATCTAAGAAATAATTAAAAACACACTAAAACATCTATATAAGCAAAAACATAGTATAATTTGCACCTATCACTAAGGAAAGGTAGAGGGCTAGTATTAATAAAAATTAGGGATTTGGCATAATTTTGGGCTAAATGAGGTATCTTTTTTTTTCTTCAAGGTCCTTTCCAATTTCTTCTTCATTACTTATCCTTTAAATGGTCCTTTTTGGGTCCTTAAGCTTCCTACTACTCCTTAAGGTGATTGCACTAACTTTCTTTAGATTTGACTCAAGTTGTAACGGTAGTTTTCCTCCTCTTTTGGCTACTAAATGGTTTATAACATCTATCATTTGACTCATCTGGTTCTCTAAATTCTGGATTATAGACTTTATCTGTTAAATTTTAGGTTTGATATCCTTCTAAAAATGTTACACATACTGTTGGAATTGCAAAGTGTTAGTTGTAAGAGACTTAACTATATCTTCTAATGATATACCTAAGCTAAAGGAGGAGGCTTGTGGCTAGGTTAAAATTTCCCTTGATAACTCAAGTTCGGGTAATCTCTTCAACTTGGGTTATAACTTTAGGAATATGGGTTATATTATTGGGCAAAATTTCCTCCTATAGTATTAACATACTCCATCCTTCCCTATTGCAGAGTTGGACACCCATCTGTTGTATGGTTCACATTTGCACATATATCACAAGCTTTCACCTATGCCTGACCTACAACAATTTATCTAACAAAAAATGTTAGTTCATCTAAATGATATTCTATAGATGAATTTTTATTTACCTCATTTACCTTACGAACATAATTGCAGATGCTAAATTATTAAGTGTTTACTGCCATACACTATATTAAAGATCTAGCCTCCATAAGAGTCTTTTTACATAGTGTTCCATCACTTACTGTATTTACCAAGCTCTTATTTATAGGCAATAATCCTTTATAAAAGTATTGGATAAGGAGTTGTCTTGTGATATTGTGATGAGGGTAGCTAGCACACAACTTCTTGAAAAGTTTTTAATATTTGTAAAGGGATTTTCCATTTTGTTGCTTTATCCCACAAATCTCTTTCCTTATGCTAGCTATCTTTATTGTCAAAAAGTAGTTCTCTAAAAATAGCCTCTTCATTTCGATCCATATGCTCACACTCCCTATAGGCAAATAAAAAAGCCAATCTTTTGTTGCATCCTTCAGTGAAAATGAAAATGCTCTTAATATAATCTACTATTTACCCTAGAGGTTTCATATTAAGGTAGACCACATCGAACTTCTTAAGGTGCTTATGAGCATCTTTACCTTCAAAACCATGAAAATTAGACAAAATAGGGATAAAATCAAAATTAAGCTCCAAAGTAATATGTTTAACAAAATTTGGAAAAGGGATATATAAAGGCTTTTAAATCAAGTATGGGTAGCCAACGCTTTTAGAGTTCTTAGATTGGCCATAGCTTCTTCCAAAACAATTATTTGCTTTATGCCTAAAGTTGCTTTATTTTCCCTATATAACCTTCATAGTGTCCTTCCAATCTCAGGATCAAATTGTATAAGGTCTTTAATTGTAATAGTGCCTCATCACTATTATACATAAACACTAACAGATATAGAAATATTAAGAAATGATTATAAAAACCAATGATAAACAAATATATATACAAAAAAACAATTAAGATAAAAAATAAAACTAAATCACTTCACTCCTTGACAACAGTGCCAAAATTCCCGATGTGCGTCGAACACACCAAAAAATAAAACCTAACTCTACACAACTAATTTTTTAGTAGTGGTGAGAAAAGATCGTATTCATAGAGAGTTTGTGTTTAGAATTTGTAATGAATAAACCAGTGTTTAGGATTAGGGGGAGGGTTTGGTTGAATCAATTAACAAATAAAGTAAAACCAAACTATTGAAGACCAATCAAATCAAACTATACAAAATTGATAAAATTAATCAACGGGTTTCAAATCCAGTCCGTTCTACCTTAACCTTCACTCAAATGTAAAACAATCTTCATTTTGTTCTTATAACTTTCTTTGAAACCATTAATCGTATATTATTAATAAGTTTTATTAATTGATGATAGTTTTATATAAAAACTTTCATATTGCAAGCATATAGATCATATCTTATAGTATAAAAGGTATCATTCACACGATAATTAATAAGTCACCTAACAACTTGAAAGCACTTTGTCTAAGGTAATAAAGATTGAATGAATTAAATTAAAATAAATTAAATAAAATTAAAACAACTATCAAAACTAAACAATTGGATAACTGAAACTAGTAATAAGAATAAAGTAAATCGATGATGGAAATTTAATTATTTTCTCCTTGTTTTGTCTTTCTTTTAACTTGTTGATTCAATTATGCTTGATCCTATTTATCCTAAGGTTTTGATTATCCTCTCTTAAGATCCAATCAAGTAATCCCAATTGAAATTGATAATAATAGAATTGCAACCTCTCGATTAACAAAACTACTCATAACTATTCAATTGGAATTTGAAGCAATCCTAAGGATAATTTATTAACAATTAATATCTCTCTTTAATTGTTTATTAATCTAATATTTGCATATCTATTAAGTTACCAACTCTTGTTGCACACCTCAAACATATAACTTTGATTTAATCTCTCGATTTATTACCAAGTATAAGCATAACAAGTATATATATATCAATTTAACAAGAATAAAGTTTAATAAAATAGATCAAGAACAATCCCTAATATGGACTTAGAAACCCATAATCATGTTCAACATCCTAATAATCCAAATTAAAATCCAATACAATGAAATATTTAAAGAGAAAGGAAAGAAAAACAGTTTGGTGTCCTGATCTGGAAATTTGGAAAATTTGGAATATCCTCTTTAATTTTGATGTGTAGCCTCCTTTTTGATGTTTTTCTTATCCATAAATACTTTTTGAGGCTTCTAGGGTTTTTCACTTAATTTGGTTCCAAAATTGCCCTATAACATTAAGAATACAAAAATTTTGTGTGTTGGAAAACACTATGTCAAGATTGTGAATCTTACTTTTTCCATGTTATCTGTCACTGTCGTGATTGGAGTCACGATCATGGCTTCTTCCATTCTTCAAGTTCTTCTTTTCTTCAATTTTCTTGTTTCCACTCACTAACAAACACATAAAACATCCCTTGAAACATAAAATTAAGATCAAATCCTTGCTATAAAATAATCAAACAATTAAAACACTAACAAGAACACAATTCTAAGTACTAAACACATGATTATCAACTAATAAAAACCTTAAAAACACGCTCAAACCTCTAGAAAGCACACTATAATATATACTTGTCATTAATCCCAATATTCCTTTAGGTTGTATCCAATTAAAACAAGCTCTTTAATTAGTTCTTGCTTTTACACAACTTAGAATAAGCTTGCCAGATTCAGGGTGACAATCATATTATTAAATAGAAAAATAGGTTAATCTTAACAACAATGACATAAGATTATCCCTATAAGCTTAGATCATTTAACCTACGCTATATTATCCTTAATGATGCACTACCATTAGTTTACCATAAGTGATATAGAGTTACAACGATTACATATTACAATGTAGATTTTAGAAATGAGTTCATATATGAATAATCTATTTGTAATATCTAAATCATTCATACATAAATCTCAAAACATTAATTATAGAATAACATAATCAATTCCAAAAGAGAGAAAAAAACACATCACTAGATTAATTAATGCCCAAATATGTTTCTCGACCTCGACATCTTTTTTGAACGAGAAAGATAAAATTTAGCTGCTCATAGCTCTTCAAAGGGAAAGGAATTTGTATCCTTTTGAGTCTCAAAACTCTTCATGCCCTTTTTGGCCTCTTAAATGCCCTTTTATAGAGCAAAATTAGGGTTTTCTACAGTACAAGAAAAATATGGTTTTGCGATAGAAATTACGAACGGAAAGCATTCAATTTCTATCAGTATGTAACATTAGCGACAGATTTTACCGACGGATATAGGCATCGTAGAAACGACCGTAACTAATAAATACCAACAGAAAATAATATTCCGTTGGTAAATTTATCGACAGAAAAATGTATACTGTTTGTAAATTTACCGACAAACAATAATGTTCTGTTAGTAAATCATTATTTTCTGTCGATATTTTTACCTACAGTATACATCATTCTGTCGGTATTTTTACCAATAGATCTCAAATTTCTGTTGGTAAAATAATCAGAAAACTTTTTTTTTATAATGTACTGTCAATACCATTAATAAACTTTATTTCATGATGTTATAATTGATGCATAATTTAAACAACTATTAATGCAATAGTATAAATTTAATTTTTTAAAACATAAATTTGATTGATGATATAAAGTTGAAAATATCTTAATTGATAAGAAAAATTGTACATAATAAGTTTTCGTAATTCTAATAAAATGACCAAAAGTACACTATTAATTTGGAGGCTGCGGATGACTCTACAATGGTTGTTGACGAATGTCACATCGTCACATCTTTACAGTATGTACCTTCGAATCGTGGTCTGAATCTTGGTCGCATCATATCTTGTCTTCTCTTTAGTGGCATATTTCAACCTGAAATTAATATTAAGCTTCAGTCCTTTGAAGTTATGACAAGTAACTCAAACTAATTCCATATACAGTAAATATTTAGACTATTAAAGAAAAACATAAAAACTCATCAATGATTATAAGAATATTCTAAACAACAACACAAAATGAAGACATCCTTTGCATTCACACAAAATCCAAAGTTATCATAATCATATTATTAAAGAAATACATATGGTAAATATTAGTTGGACGACTAACTTGGATGGATGGACAACTTCAGACTACAACAAAGAAAGATGAGCGACGCTCTCTAACACAATATAGGGCATGAAAAAAATATAAAATATTTAATATAAGATTGAGAAATTAAAATGTGATATGCATTATATGATAGAATTTAAAAGTG
>JANQAP020000167.1:1569134-1580821 GCA_026874005.2 Erythroxylum coriaceum
TTCCTTTCATTGTTCTCAGCTTATTGCGATTCCTCCTCAGGCACTTGTGTAACATCCATAATTCATTCTTTCAGATTTCATTCTTTCAGATTGGACTCGGTGTTACTTAAATTTTAGGTCACTATTGCTTCTGCCAATTGGCCTACTTGGACCTTCAGGTTATGTATCGAGGAGGAGTGATTCTTTGTAACTTTCTTTAACTTGCCTTCAAGCCTCTTATGTACATCCTCCATGCCTCTAATTTTATCTAAAATTTTGTCTAATTTGGATTCCATTGAAATCAGTTTGTCTTGCTAGAAGCCTGGTGGTCCTTAATGTCTGAACTGTCCTCCAATGTTGTTTGACCAGGAGAAGTTCGGGTGATTTTTTCACCTAGGGTTGTATGTGTTGGAGTATGGATTATTTCCCCCTCCTTGGCCGTATTAAGTTCCTATGTAGTTTACTTTCTCTGATACATTATCCTTCATCAAAAAGTAATTGGTTGTATCATAATCCATTTGCCCACAAAGCTCACACTTCAACTGAACTACTTTTACCGTATTTATGGATGAAGCCTTCATGTTGTTTAGCTGTTAAGTTAAATTATCAATTTTATCCTACAATTATGTCATTTAATCGACAACTACAACTCTTTTTTGCTCATAGAGATTTGTGGGTTGTTTACTCCGCTTGTTCGTCCATAAACAGCTATTACTCGACATTTCTTCTAATAACTCTTCTACTTCATCTACCGTCTTCCTCATAAGTGACCCTATTGAATCCATATCGATTGTGCCTCTCATATGTGGGGTTACTCCGTTATAAAACATTTGGAAAAGAAATTCTTTAGGTAGGTTATGGTGTGGACATTTTCTTTGCAAGTTTTTGTATCGTTCCCACTAATCGTAGGTTTCTATATGATAAGTTTTAATATTTTTAACCTCGATAATACTACATGTGCACGAATCATTCTCATAGTACCTGAGGTATAGATCCCATGAGGAGAAATAATTAAAATAAACAAGTAGGTAGAAAATTATTTAATCAAACAATCAATCTCAAGAATTAAATTCAGAAATTATAAACAAGATAGCAATTTGCACAACCCAATCAAGAATCAATCCAGGAACTACTAATTGAGAGAAAAGGGTTTTAATCTGACCTTAAAGAAAACCTAATTGATTATAAAATTACTGAATTACTGGATCTAGACGATTCTAGGGTGGATTACTCTCTCTCGAGTTATAATCTTTAACACTAATTAGATTATGGAATTGTAACCTCTCAATTCATAATTTACCCAAAACCTAAATTAGATATGAAATTGTCCAATAACCTACCGAAAATCTATGCACGATCTTTCGTTACATAATTTTACCGATTTGATTCAATTCTCAATCTATTAAACTACCTAACTCTCGTTAGTGTAATTTAATGATTTTCACTTGGTTCACCCTCTCAATTATTACCGAATTATTAAAAACAAAAAATGAATCACAATAACTCAATAAAAACACAATAATTCAAATTTCATTAATCATAAAGATAAAAATCCCGAAGGTGAGTATAGACATAAATCAACATTCAATAAAACCTATTCTCAATGACTATCCCAATTCTATACATCAATAAAATTGAAATAAAGTCAAAAAATACTAGTGGAACGGATTGATGGAGGTAGCAACAGCGAGATACCTCTTATTTCGGGAAGTACTTCACATAGGCTTCTTCTCCGTGTTTCTCTTCCTTCGATTCCTTCCTCAAATCTCTCGATAAGCTCTCTAGGGTTTTCGGAATTTGGCTGATGCAAAAAGCTTCTTCTTTGTATTCATCATGTTCTTTAAAAACCTTGGTAGTCCTAGGGTTTGTTTGGGGTCGAAACGGTCTGAAAAGTTCTTCGAAATTTGACGTTTTCACCTATTTTTCCCTTTCTCCCTGCTTAGACGGGAATTTGGGTATGTTTGGTTTGGTTTGGTTTGGTTTTCCCTTTCTATCACGAGCATGGCCTAAGTGCCATGATCGTGGCCTGGATCAAACCTCTCTATCACGATCGTAGCTAAAGTGTCACGATCGTGGCCTGAGGCATGGTGGCTCATATCTCTCTGTCACGATCGTGGCCTATTGTGCCATGATTGTGGGCCGTGGTTTTGGGAAAGTCTCCAAAACTCCTTCGTTCTTCGCCGCTGGCCCTGAAATACTAACAAATGCATCAAGGTACCTAAAAAATATAACATTTAAGCTCATAGTAAGGATGAGATGTTATTTTTAAGTTATCCTCTGATTATAGAGCTTATGAAGTGTTAGAGGGGCCTTGGAACTTCTACAGTCTTCCCCTCTTCCTTTAATCTTAGAATTCAATCATTAGCTTAGATAATAGCATATGTAATCGAATTCCCTTATAGATAAGCCTTTATAAAGTTCCTCTTAAATACTAGTCCATCAAACATTTAAGTCTATTAGTAAGCCATATTACCAAGCCAATTTGCATGAATAAGGCAACTACCTCAGGGTCAGTGATAGGATATACTATATTTTATGTCCTTGTTAAGTTAAAGTGAGAATTTCCTAACACTATACCATTTTTTGAGGTTAAATGAGAATGATTCATTGGTTAAGGATACCATCAACATTTCTTACTAATAAAGGCCATCATTCAAGCAGCAAAGTGAAGTCTAGAAATCCATTAGAAGATTATTAAAAAAAAAAGGGGATTACTATGAGCTAACAAGCAAAGGAGAATCACATCATCTATATTCTTCAATTTTATTTGTGATCCAAGAAGCAATTGTAAGAAGGATGAATATGGAAGTGATACGCTTTAAAATTTATAAGTGTTATAAGAAACTAACAGGGGTTAAAAAGGAGTTCAATAAACTCATATCAAACCTCCACTCTAACACAAAGCTTTTTGAATAATATAAGAGCAATTGAACCAAAAGAAGAAGGAAATCTATAATTCTCCTAAGAACTCATTAGCTCTAATTAATGATAAAGCTACTTTGAAGAATTATTCAAAAACTATTGAAACTCATTGCTCATTGATCAAGCAAAAGGCTAGAATTCTATTGCTCAAATATGTTGATAGTAACTCCATAAATCCCTTCTAGCCAAAAAAAATAGAGTCAATTCTCTAAGGTTAGAAGATGGTCGTATGATAAACAATCAACCTCAACTCTTGGATCACACCTTGGATTACTTTCATAAGTCAATGGGAAATCTTACTTCTAACTCCTCTTTTATCTTAGTCCTCAATATCTTTTCCCTAAATTCCTATCCTAACTTTAATGTTATCTTCTTATTAGGACATTCACTAAGGATGATATTGAAAAGACTATCTTTAGATTTAACCTAAACAATTTCCTTGGTCCAGATGGTTTTAACACTTGCTTCTTCTAAAGAATCTTGAAACCACATATACGTAGAGAAATTCTAGAATTTTTACCCAATGTTAAAATGTTGAAAGTCTAAAACAAAACACATATACACTTAGTTCCTAAAGTTGCCAATCCTTTCTCATTAAGGGATTTCAGACCTATAACTTATTATAATATCCTTTACAAGATAATTGCCAAACTTTTATCTAATATATTGAAGTTGGTTCTCCCTTCCTTTATCAACCTAACCTAATTTGCATTCATATGGAAGATCTATAGGATATAATGCATGTTTAGGAATTATTTAAGAACTATAATTTAAAAGAATCAAGGCTAAATTATAAGATAAAGATTTATCTTAATAGAGCTTTTGACTTTGTGTCTTAGGACTTCATTCTTCACTCTCTCAATGCCTTTGGATTTCCAATTCAATTTACTTTTTGCATAAGTCAATATATCACCACATCATCTTTCATTATGTTTGTTAATTGTGAGGCCTCAAAATTATTTAAAAGAGCTAGATGAATTATGTAAGTGATCCCCTCTCTTTATACCGATTCACAATATGTCTTATCTAGACTAATTTTTCATAATACTAGCATAGAAAATAGTTTCAAATACTATAAAAAATGTAAAGAAATTCAATTTTATAATTTATCATTTATAGATGACATTCTTCTCTTCTTTGGAGTTAATTTTTGATTTGTTTCATATTTTATTAAGTTTTTAAAAGCTTTTAACATGATTTTTAGTTTGAGTGTTAACAGATAGTTTTACCATGGTTTTAATTGATGCAACCTACATATATTAAAACCTTATTAACACTTTAGCTTTTCTCCCAAATCTCCCCCAATCACCTACATTGGAATTCCAATTTCTACTAAAAGAATTTCTATAGGAATTTCCAACGCCTCTATGACATGATAAGGAATAAAATTGGCAATTGGTGTAACATATCCCTCTTTTATGTGGGGAGATTACAATTGATCTCATATGTACTTATTAACTTGTACATCTATTGGTTAGCACATCTCATTCTAAAAAATAAGATTTACAAGGACATAGAGAATCTTATAAGGAATTTCCTTTTGGATAAGAGGTGTTCACTAAAAACCTTATGCAAAATTTATTTGGAAAAACATTTACATATTAAGGAAAAAAAGAGGATTAAGCATTCACTTTATCGAGGTAGTAAACAATGTTTTGCCAGTTATAATGTTATAGAGACTTCTAAAGGATAAGGAATCCCTTTAATTCAAATAGGAAAATGAACAATATATAAAAGACAAAAACTTTTGGACCATTAAAAATTAGGAAGGACTCCTCTTAGATAATAACTCAAATCCTATGAAAGAGGGGGTAGATGTAATCTTGTGAAATGGTAAAAGTACCTAGATATGGTTTAGAAATTGGTGAAAATTGGGCCCTCTAAATTTGATTCCTAGTTACCATAACTTTAGACTACTATTCCCTAAAAATACTAAATTTAGTGCTCTAACAAATGAGAGGTAATTGCCTACAACAATAGGAATAACAAGTTCTTCAAAAATTACTTCCCCAACTATCATATGAATTCATATATATAGGAAACCATTATTTGGCTACATTATTCATCCAAAAGCTTCACCAACAAATCATCCACAGATTTGATTAGAGAATATGACCTTTAATTTAAATGGTACAAGCTAGTTTGGCGTAATTTCTTATCCTTTAGAATCTCTTTTATTCTCTCATTAGCTTTGAGAAACAGTTTAGGCACCTTGCACAAAGTTAAGAGCTCTTCCCCGATCAATCCTCTTTGTAAGTTATGAAAAACTTATTATGAGTCTTATGATTATCTCTTTATTGATTGCCTTTTTGCAAACAAGCTATAAAAGAACATGCAACTCTTTTAATAAAGTGCCTTTTTGCAAACAAGCTATAAAAGAACATGCAACTCTTTTGCAATCACTTCTCCAATGCCAATAATGGTTTCTGAACCAAATCATTTGAAAGGTGATGACTATAACTTTTTTAAGGTTAAATTTGGGAATACTATTTATACCATGTAGTGGAAAAAGAAATCTAGGTTATTTAGGAATTAACAACAAGACCTTGAAAACATCATAAGGATAAGGGAAATCATTTTAACCAGAGGTGGCACTCTATCTCTCTTAGCTAAATTATCCATTAGGTGAAATTTATAAATACCATTAACTAAAAAGCTTAGGGATTTATTTATTACTCTTTTGAGTTTTTGTGTTGTAAATGTTGTTAACTAGTATGAAGATTATAGCTTGTAATTGAACCTTAGTTTGTGACTCTTTTGGCTAGCTTTGTTTGTTTAATTATTATTTTGTAACTTTTGTGGCTTTGGCCTAGTAATACATATTATTTTAACTTCTAATCAAAAAGTCTATGTTATATCAATGTTTCGTATAGATTAAACATTATTAAATAAGTTTACAAATTCGTAATTGATTATACTGCCCTACTAATTATAAATAAATATTCATGTATATATTTTAAATTGATATAAATTCTTTGAATAATTTATTCAACTTATTAATTATAATAATTAGAGTCATTTTCTTTAAAACTCATCGCTGATCAAATTGTGGAGAAAATAGTTTTACTTTTTCATATATATAAATAATCAAATAAATCAACTTTATTTAATTCTCAATTTCATTTAAGAAAAGGTTAATGATATAGAATTTTGTTGTGGTTTAGCTTATTCCAAAAACTACTTATTCATTTTGAATAACTTAAAGACAATTATATTTATATTAATATTATAAAAATGGTTGATTAGTGAGCTTAAATATTATATTAATTTACCATCTAGCTCTCCAATTTCATCTGTTTTGTTTCCTCCTATGGAATAAGGTAGTTAGTGACAATGAACCATTTGATAAACTTAGAGTCATTCACTTTGTCACGAACTATCCCTCCTCTATTATCAATCCTTCTTTAGAAGTCCTTCAGGCTAGATCTACAAAGTGAAAGCCCATTATGGTTGGCTTCTTTCTAGATAAGAGGCCTTCCTTCCCTTAGATCAAGGTATGAGCTTATTCATTATAGAATAAGCATGAGTTAAGGAAGAGGATTGTTTCCTCTTTAAATCTACAGATACAAAAAACATATATTATGTAATTGACCAAGGTCCTTAAGTATGGCAAACTTATCTTCCTCCTTTAATGGTATCTGGTTATGAAACTTCATAAGAAGAGCCTCAAGAGCATTCTAATATAGGTATATTTTATAATATACCTCTTGAATAATGGTCAGTTATAGGTCTCAATTACCTTGAAAGTGTTTTTGTAAAACCTCTAAGGCTTGATGAACACACAATTAGCTTAAGAAGATTTGTACTTGTTAATGTATGTATTAATAAAGAGAAAGATGTTAAATTACTCAATGCCCTCTTAATACACCATCTCAATAAGATTGGTAATTTGACTCATATTGGAATCTCACTCTTATCTTTAGAGACCTTCTTAAGAAAAATTGGTTAAAGTTTAAAGGCCTAAAACTCAAACTTTGGATTAGAAAAATGAGCTTGTCTCTTTGGAGAATGCCAAGTTCCCCTAAGAATGGTAAGTAGCCTATTAAACTAATGGTATCATCTTATTTCTATATTCCTTTTAGTAACTTAATTTCTAAACTTGAAAGCAGTATGGGCAATTTGATAAGAGACAACTTTAAGAAAATATCAAATCCCTCTCCTTTGACTATTTTCATCTTTGTTTAAGATAACTATGAACTAGAAAAAGCTTATGAGAATATATCTAAAGGAATATATGACATTTTGACACCATTTCTAAGAAGTCTAACAGGAAAACAAAGAGGAAGGGCATCAAGCCCTCACTTTTCAATTATCATATCTTGAAATATGAGGGGATTAAATTTCCCCAAAAAGAAAATAATAGGTTGTAAAATATTATATAGAGGAGAAAATGCATGTAATTATTGACATGTTGAAAACTAAAATAAAAGAACAAGCTTTTAACAAAGGACTAAGGTTCCTTAATAGTAAATGGGAAACAATCTCTAATTATTCAACACATTTTAATGGGAGAATTGTAGTACCTTATAGTCCTATTATTCTTAAAATTCTCCATTCACACCTTGCTGATCAGTTTTTGTACCTGATTCTTCAATTTCATTCAATTTGGGATGTCATTAATGTCACCTTTATATATGCTTCAAACCTTGCATTTTAAAGAAGATATATATGGAGAGAACTAGAAACCTTAGCCTCACCTATCCAAGGCCTTTGTTTAGTTTTGGTTCCCTTTAATTGTTCCTTATTTGCTTAGGAGGTATAAGGTTTTAAGTTCCTCCCTAAGCTAGTTAATGATGATTTCAAAAATTGTTTAAACAACTCTGGGCTCATTAACCTCAACAACAAGGGTAATAAATTCACTTGGGTAAATAAATAAGAAGGTAGATGGTCAATAAGGAAAAACCTTGATAAAAGGCTTATTAATTCAATTTGGATATCATTTCTTCCTAATAATTATTGAATTTTCAATGCTCCATATATTTTTGACCATTGTCCTCTAAAAGTCAATATCCTTATTTCATGATAAAGATGAGAACTCCCATCAGGTTTGTGAATTTCTTAACTAAGTTCGATGGATATGAAGAAGCCTTAATCAAGGGTTTTTCTATACATATTACTGGATATGAAGCTTATAAACTAATAAGGAAGCTACAGGTGATAAGGGATGAACTCAAAATCTTACATAACAAACACCTTAAAATTACTTACATTTTTTCGTCAACTCTTCTTAAATTGAACCTTAGGAAGACCAAAAGAAACTTTATGCTAATCCTGAAGATGAATTTTTAAATGATAGGAGAAAAATGATAGGAGAAAAATATGCTTAATAGATATCTATATGCTCTTGATGCTCTTCACTGGTTGAAATAAGGTGATGTAAGTTCAACTTATTTCTTTAGAGCCATCCAAACTAAAAGGAACTCTAATAAGACAGTTGTTATATTTGATGCCAATAGGATACTTTGTAGGATCAAAACCTCCTAAAGGAGCTTGTCTTTAACCACTTCCAAATGATACTTGATTCAAAAGATGTCTCTTTATCGCCAATCCAGTTATTGAATACATTACCCCTAGCTTGTCTCGTGATTAGATTAGCTTCCTTACTTCACCTATCTTAAATCTAAAGATTAAGAAAGCCCACTTTAGTATGCCCCTTAACAAAAACATCTAGACCTAATGGTTTCAATGTTTTCTTTTTTTTCCAAAAGTTTTAGAATTTACTTAACAATCACGTTTGTAGTGTTGTCAAAGAATTTTTCACATAAAAAACTTGCTCAAAGAGTTTTAAAAGATTAGCTTCTAACTTGTTCCAAAAGCACTTAAACCTTCCTTCTTACAAGACTATAAGAACATTTCGTGTTGTAATACTATCTATAAAAACATCTCAAAGATTTTGGATCATAGATTAATAAAAAATCCATAAAAGTTGTTTAATGAAGATTGATTTATTTAAAGCCTTTGACACCATTAGTTAGAAGTGCATCCTTCATGCTCTACAAGGTTTTGGCTTTCCATACAAACTCATTAATTGACTTTATCAATGCACCTCCACTCCTTCATATAGCATTCTATTAAATAGAGAAGCTCTATATATGTTTAAAGGTACAAATAAGATAAGATAAGGTGATCGTATCTCACCTTATATCTTTATTATCTATATTGAGGTTCTATCAAGAATTATCTATTTTAATATTGCTCAAGGTATGCCATTTACTTATCATTATAAGTGGCAGAACTTAATAACCTTTCCTTTACTGATGATATATTCCTATTGTGTAGTGTTGATAAGGATTTAGTTGGGACTCTAATATATTCCCTAGAGCTTTTCTATGATTTCTCTAGCTTTACAATAAACATATCCAAAAGTAAAATTTTTGTTTCTTATTGTTCAAATGGAATGTCTTAAGTTATTAGAATTATAAGCTTGTAGCTTCAAAATCCCTCCTTCAAATACTTAAGCATTCCTATTTATACTTCTAGACCTATCTATAGTGATTGTGTCACTCTTTTTGACTCTATTGATGAGAACCAACAACTAGAAAACTAAGGTTCTCTCTTATACAGGTAGGTGCCAACTAATATCTTCCATTTTTAACAATATGCATGTCTATTGGAGCTCCCGTATGTTTTTGCCTCTTAATCTCATAAAAGTGATTGGTAAGCTTATCAAGAACTTCCTTTAGAGTGATTCAACTTATGTAAAAGGAGTGGCTAAAATTATAGATGTTTCTCTCCCTAAAGAACAAGGTGGGTTAGGAATAAATGTATTAAAACAACAAAGTTCTTATGGCCAAAAGAATATGGAGATTGTTCAGTTATCTCGAGATCTTATGGGTGAAATAGATGCGTGAGGAATAATTAAAAGACAATATCTTTTAGAGTATGAAAGCTAATCCTTACAACTTTTGAACTTTAAACCGATAGTCAAAACTTAGAGAAGTAGTCCAAGTAAATGAAATTTCAAATTGATAATGAAGAAACCTCTACTTTCTAGTAGGATAACTACTCCAACCTTGAACCTCTCTATATACTTCCAACCTTCTCATTATTGTAGTGTGTAATCCCTCTAAATGCTAAAGTTAAAATGGTTATTAGAGAAGATAGGTGGTGTTATGAACATAGAAGAGTAATTTATATCCTCAATGTAACTCTAAACTATAGTTCTAACACCTTTAAAGAGGAATCCATTATGTGGCTAAGACACAAATATGGGAAATTCACAAACCTTACATGTACATTTGCATTCAAACCTCCTCTTAAGGATGTTTCTTGGAACAAGATGTTATAGTTTAAATGTAGCACCCCACTCCAGTAGGGCATATTCCCGAACACACAGACGGTATTTGAGAATACACTCTACAAGGGTGGTGTGCTAGGACGGTCAATCAAAATTAATACAAATTTTTTTCAAACATTAGACACATATTACAGAAAACCAATAATCAATTTCAGCCCATTTTATTCATAAACAATTACAATCACAATTGTTACAACCATTATACATATCATCAGAATTTCAATAATCACTTGGGCCCATTACAGATACAAAACACTTTTAGTCATAATATCATTACATTATAGAATCATTCCCATACACATTGTACAGTACTTTTGAATACACACTTTAATACAAAACAATGAAAAATGTATGTTGACGCGAACTGATCCTGACCTCTATCTTTTATCTGAATGCAGTGATTAGACTCTAATTTGTCTAACTGGAGATCTCCTCTAAGCTTAAAAAATAATTTTGCAATTTTGGTGAGTTTTGTGAACTTAATGAGTCAACCATCCCCGATGGTTCACTCATATCACGTAACACAACAATTCATACAATCATATAATTCTCACCATTTCATTTACCATCATGTAAGCATCACAAAACTCTTTGTTCATAATTTTCACATTTCTCATTCAACACAATTCAACAATACATTTCCATCATTCGAAACATACATATTAAATGTATATGCAATGCTCATGAGACTCACTTCTAGTAGTTATTATTGTGGCCGAGTGCTTGTAACTGTCCTCTATCTATTGTGGATACTGGATTCATTAATAATTGTCCCTTATCTATTGGAGATACGGGGTTCATTTTACATAGTGAGGTAGAGACTCTTACCACATTCTGAGCTTTAAGCTCTTTTTCACTTTCTGAGTTTTAAGCTATTTTTCGGTGGCTATTCTAGTCACAATAGCCTTTATGTTGTCATGCATTCATGTAATGAAATGCATCACATGTATTCAATCAATAAATTGTGCTCAATCTTACACTTTCATATTCACGTTCACATTCTCATTCACATTTATCAGCGAACCTTAGTCTGACATTCAATATTTAAGTTGAGAATCACTTGTTCAATCAAATTCACATTCAATGAGCACTTCTAATGATTTTTACATGCATCAAATGCCTCTGAAATTTATTTTTTGAAATCAACACATTCACATCACATAATAATTCAATACAAAATGTAAACAAACAATAATTCAATGTCAGGCCATCTTAGGTTACTCACAGTACGCTCCAGATTAGCATTTGCTTCCATGATCCGGAAATGTCTGGATGCGGACGTTCTATCCTGTATATCAACATTATGTAATATACATATTGCACATACACTATTAGTTGCACAATCACATGGACATTCAATTATACACATATGCTTATGTGTAATGTATAATACATGCTCAAATTGACTATTCCGGGTATGTTTCCTTAATCACGTCTCTTGATCATTCAAACCTTATCATTTGTATGTGTCTAGCTTATTCTTAGGTTT
>JANQAP020000167.1:1580921-1607649 GCA_026874005.2 Erythroxylum coriaceum
CACTTAATCCAAGCATCATTCTAGGTTCAATTCAAGCTCCATTTAAGCCTAAATTAAGTCCAAATGCATCATAGTTAAGTACCTTATCCTTAATTGGTTCAACCATTGCATAATCAAAACATTACCATGAAAAAGCACTGCCCATGATCGTGGTGGTCCTTAGGCAACACCTTTTTATAAAAAAATGTTCCTATATGTCTTCAGTTTCTAATGACATAAAATCTATGCAGTTTGGTTCAATATTCTATGGGTTATACCCAAAATACTAAAGACTGTTCTCAAATGGCGATAGCACTCAATATTCAACTTTAAGACAAATTTCAAAACCTTTAGGGACATAATTAAAATTCAATTCCTTCATGAAAATTGTATCCATATGTCTCTAGTTTAATATTACTTAAAAATCATCCAATTCGGATATCTATAGATCAAGATATGGCCAAAATATAAATGCTTGTTCAGTGAAAACACTCCATCTAACATATTCCAGCACATATTTAACTTCATTTTCATCCTAGTTCATCTCTTTTACTTAGTCTATCATTTCTAGCTTATGTCCTCATTATTTACTCTTCATTCCTACTTCCACTTCAACTCAATATCATTCAGAAACAAATCAAAATCTATGAGTGATCATAAACACCAAAAACAGAACACATACATATACACATTCATCACTAACTTTCTGCATATATTCAACTTCATTAACACCTTCATCTTATCCCTAACTTATCATTTTAATGATATTTCGAGTATAAACTCATCTCTAAATCAAATTATGAATAAATAATCATCACCTATGTAAAAGCAAGACATGAACATACCTAGATTTTCTCATTCACTTTTCAGTATATACATATTACCATTTCATGATCATTTGACCTTTAACTATCATCAAACATGTTTTATGTAACAAATCATGAAGAGTAAAGCTTTATACTTACTTGTTTACTCCAAGATCTTCAAATAACACTCTTAACCCTAGCTTCTCAAGCATCATTTGATTATCATCATTCAAGGTGGAAGGGTTAGGGCTTTTGTAACAAAAGAAAAAGACAACAAGAATCTTGAAGAAATAAAGTGAATGAGTTGGGCAAAAATCAACATTGAGGAGGGTTGTGAAACAAAATCATAGAGAAGAAGAAATGAAGAAGATGAAGAAGAGAAGCATTTACGAAGGAATGAGAAAATAACAAGTGAAAGACAACAAAATGTTGGTCTTTCACTTGAAATAATCATGTGGGATGAGTGGTGAGTGGTGGTGACACTTGTCACTACCATTTGTCACCTCCTTATGGTTCCATGGTCTCTTTTGATAACTAGTCTACTTGTCTCCAATTTCTACTCCAATTGTCTCTAAATTTTAAATGAAACTTGTCAATAAATCATATTGTCATTCATCAAATTTCTACTACCATTTGACATATATTTCTACTACCATTATCAATTATCCTGCCACTTGACATTTTTCCTAGTCCAAAAATACTCATAATTACTAGAAATTTTTCATATTTCATCAAAAAATTTAAATGACTAATTATACACACCAACTCAATTTTTAAGACACATAATCCATAATTCACATTATAATCATATTAAATATCAATTATACCCGAAAAATGTCAAATGAGTGCATATACAGTCATTGAAATGTATGCAAAACAATCAAATTCACATGTGTGTATACTAATATTATGCATGAGTATGAAATGCATTTTTCTAATCTCTCATTGCTATTTCTCATTGACAGAAATCTAGGGTTCTAACCCTTAGTAGGGAAATAGGATGTTATAATTCTCCCCCCTTAACAAATTTCATCCTTGAAATTTTTATCTAATTGATCAAAAAGGCAGGGGTATTGCTTCCTCATATGCTTCTTCATTTTCAATTTAACTTCATTACTTGAATAATTTCTTCCAATTGACTATATTTGATGGAATCACTCGGTCTTTCAATTACTTATTCAGATATCCTTCTCTCTTAACGGATTCCTCAATATATCTCATATTACTCGCAAGTTTCACTTCTTATGCTAACAATACATCTATCGGATCATACCAATATCTCCTAAACATACTCATTTAACACAGTGTGGATCTGAAATATCTTTGTTGGTAAGACTAACTTAAGTCAATGGTCCTATGCTCCTAATAACTTCATATGGACCAATACAATTCAGGCTTAGCTACCCTTTTTGACGAACTTTAGCACACCTTGCCAAGGTGGTACTTTCATAAACACTTTATCTGTCTCTCTCTATTCCGTATCTTCGGTGTTGATCCACCTAACTCATTTTCCTTTCTTGAATCACAATTTCTAATACAATTCAATTTCACTTATCAACAGCATCTCGAATCAATTCTAGCTTTCAACCAATTTTAGGCCCTCTCCATTTCAATATAAGGCCGAATGACTCATTCTGTCGTATAACACCTTATACGTTGTCCTACTAATACCACTGTGATAATGATTTTCATAATCAAATTCAATCAGAACTTTATATTGATCTCATATTCCTAGGAACTCCAAAATATAAGTTCTAAGCATATCTCCAACATTTAAGACTGTTGGTAAATCAAACATTCAGTCACTTGATTCTACATCCTTAGCCACTAAATGCTGTTTTGGCATATTCCTACTAGGATGTATAGCATAGGTTGTTATTTGTGCTTTCTCTAGTAATCCCTTTGCTTAATCATCTTTATCGGGTACACATACTTTTTACTATAATCACAAAATATCATTTTTCCAATTTAACTCAAAATTTGAATTCATTTCCAATTCCTCAATAAGATTCACAAATTTTGAATCCTCACTTAGGGCTTTTCTAATCCTTTCATATAAAACTAATTTTAAATTCAATATAGCTAATAACACTTCATTTTGCCTTAATTTTAAGTCAATCATTCTAGGCTCTTCATTGCACTAGGTCTGGTAACCTCAATATCTGAATTTATGCTACACTGCTATTGGATTTTCTACTTAATGCTTCAGATTACAACACTAGCTTTACTGGGTAGTACTTATTTGTACATCGTGATCTTCAAGTAACTCTATCCATTGTCTCAATCTTGTATTCAATTCTTTCAAACTCAATAATTACCTCAAACTTTAATGATTTGTATATATATATATATATACTCCAAGTTCTCAAAGTAATTACTATTGCAGCAAATTCTAAATCATATATCATGCTGCATTAGATTACATCCTAATCTCTGGTGTGAAACAACATTATATACTACATAATCTCCAAATCCAGATGATATAATTAACATTAGTGTTGTAATCAATCGATGTTTTAATTCCTTAAAAGTTTTATCAAAGGGTTAAGGTCAGTAGAAACCCCTCAACAACTTCTGGTAGTATCCAATATCTGACTAATTCTAGAAAACTCCGAATCTCATATATATATTCCTTGGAGTTTCTCACTTCTTCATTATCTCTATTTTCTTTGGGTTTCCCAATATGCCATGTTCAGGTTCTATATGACACCAACATATTACTTAATCCAGCCAAGATTCATACTTACTGAACTTGGCATATAATTGTTTCTCCTTCCTGATAAATATGACTATCCTCAAATGTTCCAAATGCTCTCTTTACTTTTCGAATATATTTTAAATATCATCTATGATAATAGTCATTAATTGATCTAAGCAAAGTTGAAACACTGTATTCTTTAATACCATAATACTGTCAGGGGCATTTGTCAACTCAAACAGATATTGCCAAAACTCAATGTGCCCATAACTAATTCTCTAGTTCCTCAATTGAGGTAATGTTATCTCATGTTTTTCTCAGTCTCCAGATTGATTTCTTTTCTCGAATGACTTTCTCTATTCATTCGATTTCCTCTAATTTCATATTGACTTATTCTAATGTCTATTCATTCATACTAGTTACTCTACACATTTCAATTTATTTGCAACTCTCAATTTTCCGAACACACGTGTTAAATCGAACTTGTACCTTTGGAATATACGAATATATAATACCTTCTGGACCTTAGTTCCTTCAGCAATATCAATAGTATTATCTCCAATTCAAGAATCCAATAACATAGTTGGATACTTTACAACAGATACGACACATACACTCTCTATAATATATTCATTTTTCTCGCAGCTGAGTCTCCAATATTCACTTCTAATTCATTAAATATTCATTTATTCTTATAAGCAAACCATTTGGTCTACTTAACCTAATTCAGTGAAAGTCTTCTGCGAAAGGAGATCTCTCGCTACCATCATTTATACTGTTCACGTAATCCTTATCAATAAACTATTTTCATCATTTTTTATCAGTCATTCTTAGTACCTCAAGAAGATCAATTTCAACTATTTATAATATCTCAATAAGATCAATTTCTGTCATAACTTATATGATTAGAATATCCTTTATAATAAAGCTCAGTGAAGCAGTAAGAAGATTCATTTACTCTTATACCATGGTATATACCATCAAGATTATTTTATCTTATCTATAGATGTATTTTCGACAAGTTACCAATTAATAACTTATGCTAAGGATACCTTAATCTCAATTAACAACACTTCTTCTTTTGTGGCTGCCCACAATCGTGGTGTCCCTGCCACGATCGTGACAGAAACTTCTAGGATACAGCTATGATCATGACACTAGATTCTGACTAGGCCACGATCGTCGGGTGAAGGCCACGATCATAATATAAACTTATTTTTTCAGGCCAGGATTGTGTCCTCATTTCTTCCACGCATTTAGCACACATACTAACATCAATTTCACTCCAATTTTTCCAGAATTTACCTCTTCTAATGCTACATCATTTCATAATAATTCAAATACCATATTGATTGCATTAACTCCCAAAACTCTACTCATCTGATTCATCATATTTTTCTTAATCTCATTCATACATAAAATCCTATCTTATATGCATTTCTAACTTTCTCCTTACCACATATCATTCTTCTCATGTAAAATCATTCATGTCTACTTCATTCCCCTTTTATTCTCTCCCCATTTCTATCTCATCTTCTAATTGTCATTTAGTTCATCTTCCATATGTATACTATCAATCAATTCAAATTTATAGAGGCATAATCGTTATGAAATTCTAATCTCAATTCCGCGGACATTTTCTTATATTGAATCATAAACTCTTATCACGATAATCAAACAACCATTCCAAGTCCAATTTCGACCTCTCAAGATCATAGAAAATTTGTTTTCATCCAACTTTGCTTATACACTTTAAATCTTGTCATTTCTATCATATCACTATATTCCTCAATCAATCCTTGACAATATATTCATATCTATATCACATTCAAAGATATACCATCACAGTACAATATTGATATCATGTTCAATAATACAACCACACATACAAATGTAGTGAATCTTTATTTATCATATCTAACCAGACACTATTCCTCATTTCTAAATATCTGCAATTTTTCATTTTCTCATATTTTGACATATTATCATCCTTCTCATTGCTTATAACAGCTCAAACTCTTAACGAATGCTCATGCGTTTGACTCATGTAAATGTGACTTAGACTGGGGATTTGTTGCTACTACCTACTATGACATGTCTAAAATGCATATAACTTGACATATACTTCAAAAAATGCCCATGTAAGACACTAAGTCTGGGCTCTGATACCAAATTGTGGCACCCCACTCCCATAGGGCATATTCCCGAACACACAAACGGTATTCGAGAATTTACTCTACAAGGATGGTGTGCTAGGATGGTCAATCAAACTTAATACAAATTTTTTTCAAACATCACACGCATATTACAGAAAACCAATAATCAATTTCGACCCATTTTATTCATAAACATTTTCAATCACAAGTGTTACAATCATTATACATATCATCAGAATTTCAATAGTCACTTAGGCCCATTACATATACAAAACACTTTTAGTCATAATATCATTACATTATAGAATCATTCACATACACATTGTATAGTACTTTCGAATACACACTTTAATACAAAACAATGAAAAATGTATACATACGTGAACTGATCTCGACCTCTATCTTTTAACTGAATGTAGTGGTTAGACTCTAATTTGTCTAACTGAAGATCTCCTCTGAGCCTAAAAATAACGTTGCAATTTTGGTGAGTTTTGCAAACTCAGTGAGTTAACCATTCTCGATGGTTCACTCATATCATATAACACAACAATTCATACAATCACATAATTCACATCAGTTCATTTACCATCATGTAGCATCACAAAACTCTTTGTTCACAATTTTCACATTTCTCATTCAACATAATTCAACAATACATTTCCATCATTCAAAACATACATATTAAATGTATATGCAATGCTCATAAGACTCACTTCTAGTTGTTATTACTGTGACTGAGTGCCTATAACTGTCCCGTATCCATTATGGATGCCGGGCTCATTAATAACTGTCCCTTATCTGTTAGGGATACAGGGCTTATTTTGCATAGTGAGCTAGAGGCTCTTACCAGATTTTGAGCTTTAAGCTCTTTTTCGGTGGCTACTCCGATCCCAACAACCTTTATGTTGTCATACATTCATGTAATGAAATGTATCATATATATTCAATCAATCAATTGTGCTCAATCTTACACTTTCACGTTCACCTTCACATTCTCATTCACATTTATCATCAAACCTTGGTCCGGCATTCAACATTTAAGTTGAGAATCACTTATTCAGTCAAATTCGCATTCAATGAGCACTTCCATTGATTTTTACATGCATCAAACACCTTAGACATTTATTGTCCGGAATTAAGACATTTACATAAAATAATAATTCAATACAAAATATAAGCAAATAATAATTCAATGTGAGACCATTTTAGGTTATTCACAGTATGCTCCAGATTAGCATTTGTTTCCATGATCTGAAAACGTCTGGATGCGGACGTTCTATCCTATATATCAACATTATGCAATACACATATTGCACACACACTATTAGTTTCACAATCACATAAAAATTCAATTATACACATATGCATATGTGTAATGTATAATGCATGCTCAAATTGACTATTCCGGGTATGTTTCCTTAATCACGTCTCTTGATCATTCAAACCTTATCATTTGTATGCGTCTAGCTTATTCTTAGGTTTACACCTCATGAACACTTGGTTATTCTAATATCATAAATCCATCACTTGTCATTTCTTTTCTAGCATTATATGCTCGCATAATATCCAGTTCTGATTCACCTTTACTTAATACATATTACTCAACTCCTTTGAATCACAACTACAATCATATGAATATCTTCATTCCTATTATACTCATGCCTTTAGTACTTTGACATCAACAATTCATTCACTAAGTTATAACCTCAATTATCACCTCACACATATCACATATTTTGTCACTTAATCCAAGCACCATTCTAGGTTCAATTCAAGCTCCATTTAAGCCTAAATTAAGTCCAAATGCATCATAGTTAAGTACCTTATCCTTAATTGGTTCAACCATTACACAATCAAAACGTTACCATGAAAAATCACTGCCTACGATCATGGTGGTCCTTGAAACGATCGTGACAGAAACTAATCTCCAATTTTTCCTGCAATTTTCTAGTTTTTTCAGGATAAATTTTTGGGTCAGTTTTGTACGACTATTATGAACTAGACAATGAGGTATTTAGAAAGCACCTTCTTCTAAACAAATGTTCCTATATGTCTTAAGTTTCTAATGATATAAAATTTATGCAGTTTGGTTCAGTATTCTGGCAGTTATACCCAAAATACTAAAGACTACTCTCAAATGGTGACAACACTCAGTATTCAAATTCAAGTCAAATTTCAAAACCCTTAGAGACAGAATTCAAATTCAATTCCTTCATGAACATTGTAGCCATATGTCTCTAGTTTAATCTTAGTTAAAAAGCATCCAATTTGGATATCTATATCTCAGGATATGGCCAAAATACAAATGCCTGTTCAGTGAAAACAATCCATCTAACATATTCCAGCACACATTTAACTTCATTTTCATCCTAGTTCATCTCTTTTTCTTAGTCTATCATTTCTAGCTTATGTCCTTATTATTTCCTCTTCATTCCTACTTCCACTTCAACTCAATATCATTTACAAACAAATCAAAATCTATGAGTGACCATAAACACTAAAAATAGAACACATACGTATACACATTCATCACCAACTTTTTGCACAATTTCAACTTCATTAATACCTTTATCTTATCCCTAACTTATCATTTTAGTGATCTTTCGGTTATAAACTCACCTCTAAATCAAATTATGAATAAATAACCATCACCTACGTAAAAACAAGACATGAAAATACCCAGATTTTTCTCATTCATGTTTTAGCATATACATATTACCATTTCATGATCATTTGACCTTTAACTATCATCAAACATGTTTCATGTAACAAATCATGAAGAGTAAAGCTTTATACTTACTTGTTTACTCCAAGATCTTCAAATAACACTCTTGACCCTAGCTTTTTAAGCATCATTCGATTATCATCATTCAAGGTGGAAGGGTTAGGTCTTTTGTGACAAAAGAAGAAGACAACAATAATCTTGAAGAAACAAAGTGAAGGAGTTGGGCAAAAATCAACATTGAGGAGGGTTGTGAAACAAAATCATGGAGAAGAAGAAATGAAGAAGATGAAGAAGAGAAGCATTTACGAAGGAATGAGAAAATAACAAGTGAAAGACAACAAAATGTTGGTCTTTCACTTGAAATAATCGTGTGCGATGAGTGGTGAGTGGTGGTGCCACTTGTCACCTCCCTATGGTTCCATTTGGGCATTTTTTAATAACGAGTCTATTTTTCTCCAATTTCTACTCCAATTGTCTCCAAATTTTAAATGACACTTGTCAATAAATCATATTGTCATTCATCAAATTTCTACTGCCATCTGACACTTATTCCTATTACCATTTATTAATTGTCTTACCATTTGACATTTTTTCTATCCAAAAATACTCATAATTACCAGAAATTTTCCATATTTCACCAAAAACTTTAAATCATTAATTATACACATCAACTCAATTTTTAAGACACATAATCCACAATTCACATTATAATCACATTAAATATCAATTATAAGTGGAAAATGTCAAATGGGTGCATGTACAATCATTGAAATGTGTGTAAAATAATCAAATTCACATATCTGTATACTAATATTATACATGAGTATGAAATGCATTTTTCTAATCTCTCATTGTTATTTCTCATTTACAGAAATCTAAGGTTCTAACCCTTAGTTGGGAAATAGGATGTTACATTAAAGGTCATATTCCTAATGAATTTTTTAATTCTTTAGATGGATTTTAGGAAACCCCTTACAACTTTTGATAAAATCGATTGGAACTCATATCTCATTTCTTCGTGTACATTTTATCAATCTACGCTTGAGAGTCTTGATTTGTGAGAAGGAAAACATAACATCTGGAAGCAAGAAGGAAGGAGAAGTTAGTTACGTAAGCTGTCAAAT
Organism: Erythroxylum coriaceum; assembly: GCA_026874005.2. NCBI lineage: Eukaryota > Viridiplantae > Streptophyta > Magnoliopsida > Malpighiales > Erythroxylaceae > Erythroxylum > Erythroxylum coriaceum. Next base: position 1,590,410 of record JANQAP020000167.1, read on the forward strand.
AATAAAAAATAATTAGTTTTGTTCTTTTAACAAGTTATATTGTAAACTATAACAAATTTTTATCGACATATACTCATTTGTCATAAAGAATAAGATAACAGAGTATTCTTTAAGCTTATCATCACTCTCTTATTTTTAGGAATTCACTATTCATATTCATCCTCTGTTCTTCATGTTTTTGGAAAAATATTGTTCATGTTCATCCTCTGTTCATCATTTTTTAACATGATATCAGAGCTCATTTACCCTTGAAATGTTGAGAATAGCGTATTCCACACCAAAAGTAGTTCATTATTCTCATGGCAAATCAGAGTTCAGCTTCATCTCACAATTCCTCATTAGTCAAGGATCCAAATTCTCTATACTTCATTTATTTATCAGATAGTCATAATACACTTATCACTGACCAAAACTCACATCACTCAACTATGTTATATGGAGCAAACCATCCATTCTTGCTCTCTCAATCAAAAACGAGAATGGATTCATTTATGGTATAATTTCTAAACCAAATATTAACAATCCAATTTACAATGTATGGAATCAGTGCAATAATATCATCATCTCTTGGCTTTTAAAATCTACGAGCCAATTATTAGCTTCAACAATCTTCGACATAGACTCATCTATAAAAATATGGGAATTACTTAAAAAACAGTTTGAACAACCTGATGATAATCGAATATACAGATTACAATATAATATATCTATGTTGAATCAAGGAAACAAATCTATTGATGCTTGTTATGTAGAACTTATCATAATTTTTGAAAAGTTAAGGTACTATAGAACTTATCCTCATTTTCTATGCAAAAATTGCAATGCTTATTGCTGTTAGTAATACATGGATTAGTAGATGAAGGATGTTGTCTTTAAATTTCTAAATGGATTAAATGAGAGCTACTTTCATTAGTCTTTACAAATTTTACTGATGATACCATTTCCCACCTTGGAAGAATCATATAATATGGTAATAGGGGATAAATCTAGAAAGGTAATACAAGGTCTATCACAACCTCTAATTAAACCATCTGTGCTAGTATCTTTTGGCGATCAGTTTAAGAAACGGAAGATAGAAGTTATGCGTAATCATTGTGGAAAGAAAGGACATATAAAGGAGAAATATTACAGAATAATTGGTTTTCCTTATGATTTTAAATTCATCAAACCAAAATGTCAAAGGAAAACATTAATGAATGTGGTTAGTTCAGATGGAAACAATGTTGCAAACAACAAAGAGAGTGACCCTACTAAGGTTCAAGAAATCTTTCCAATGACACTGACGAAGAATAAAATGCAAAAATTAATGGATCTTCTAAGTGTAAAGAGAACAACTCAGTCATCAAGCTCTAATTTAGGTATTCATAATACACAGCCGAATGATCTGGGTAATACAAAATATTCCAACTTCGTATGTACATCTTTTAGCTCTTCTTTTTCATTCAACACAAGCATATTTAATGCATATCACAAATCCACATCATCATTGCATGATAAATGGGTGTTAGACACAGGTGCTTCTGATCATATGTGTAACAATGCTTCACTTTTATATAATGTCAAATCTATTAAAAACATGTATGTTTAGATGCCGAATGGTCAAAAAATTCAAGGTACTCACTTAGGTTTTATATCACTTTTCATGTGCATTCCCTCATTTAAGCTCAATCTCCTATCTGTTGTAAAAACTCACAAATGTTCCTTTGTGTTTCTACTAAACAGTTTGAAATCCAGGTCCTGTATCCCTAAATGACAATTGGTCATGCTAAAGAATATGTGAATCTATACTTCCTTTAACAAGTTTCAAATTCCTTTGAAAGAGCTTCTAGATTCACTAGTAAACTTAGCTCAGTTTTTGTTTCCAAAGTGTTTGATATTTGGCATTATAGACTTGGATATGTTGCTCATGATAGATTAAGTATAATAAACAAATCCTTCTCTAATATAGTGTCTCATCCCAATAATATCTGTGAGATCTACCCTTTAGCTAAACAAAAGAGACTCCCTTTCCCTTCATATATCAACAACACTAAAAAACCATTTGATTTATTACATATTCACATTTGGGGACTGTATTCTGACCCAGTAATTAGTGGTTTTCACTATTTCATTACACTAGTTGATGAATTCACTAGAGTTACTTGGGTATATCTCATGAGACACAAGTCAGATGTGCAAGTCATTTTACCTATTTCTTACAAATTGATTGAAACACAATTCAATAGAACCATTAAAAGAATCAGATCAGATAATGCTACGGAACTTGACATAAAGTCCTACTTTGCTGAAAAAGGAATTGAACATCAATTGTCTTGTATTAAAACTCCTTAACAAAATGCCATTATCGAAAGAAAACATCAACACCTATTTAACGTTGCTAGAGCTCTCATGTTTCATTCCAAACTTCCAAATAAATTCTATGGAGAAGCAATTCTCACATCCTGCTATATAATCAACCGAATTCTGAGAAGAGTCCTACAAAATCTAACACCTTATGAAAAACTTCTTGGAAAAACAACTCACTACTCACACATGAAAGTCTTTAGCTCACTTTTTTTTACTTCCACACTTCACAATCACAGACAAAAATTTGAAGTTAGAGCAAGGAAATGTGTTTTTTCCAAGAGCAAGGAAATGTGTTTTTATTGGAAATCCTGTTGGCATTAAAGGATACAAAGTCTATGATCTTGATAATCATCAAATTTTTGTCTCAAGAGATGTTGATTTTCATGAACATTTTTCCTTTTGATCCAAATTATTCATCCAACATGAAACTCAATAATCATTCTCGTCTTCTATCGAATACTAATTTGTATGACATGTCATCAATCACATCACATTTACATAGTAATGACAATAATGAACTTGAAAATGCATCAAGATCTGTTTGTGATCCCATCGCTTCATGTCGTGCATCACCCGCATAAGAAGCATCTTCTTCATCTATTCAATCACCTCATCTTCAACCACTAGCTCTCCACAACCTGTTAAACTTTCAACAAGGCATCCAGAAATTCCCAAATATTTAGACATATATCAGCATAATCTTAAGATGAATTCCTCATCAACTACTCAACACCCCATCTGCAATTTTCTCCCAACCTCTAACCTCTCAAAGAACAACAATTGTTTTGTATCTGCACTTACGACCTTGCAGAAACTCATCCACTATCACAAGGTTATATATGTGGAACATTGAGAAGAGCAATTTATGAAGAGCTACATGTTTTAGAAGAAAATAATACTTGGGACATCATATGTCTTCCACCTAGACAGAACGTTGTTGGTTACAAATGGGTGTATAAGACGAAGTTAAACTCAAACAAAACAATTCAATGATTCAAGGTAGGATTTGTAGCAAAGGTTTTAATCAAAAGGCTTATTTTGACTAGAATGGAACATTCAGTCCAGTTTTAAACAAACAACCATACGAATATTCTTCACTCTAGCTGCTAAACAAGGTTGGAAGTTGTAGCAACTTGACATCAATAATGTGTTCTTAAATGGTGAATTCGTGAAGATGTGTATATGGAATTACCTCAGGGATATGAAATGAAGGGGGAGAAACTGATCGTATAGTATGCAAACTCCAAAAAATCACTTTACGGACTCAAGCAGGAACCTAGACAGTGGAACTCTAAATTCACTAAAGCTCTCCTTGAGTTTGATTTCTCTCAATCTAGGTCAGATTACTCCCTATTCACTAAAATGTCTTCATCTGATGGTCTGGTATCACTATTAGTTTATGTAGATGATATTCTAATTAGATGCAAAAAGTAAGAAGGAATTAATAGAGTACTCAATTTCATGAGTACAAAGTTCAAATTAAAAAACTTAGGACAACCTAAGTTCCACCCTAGAGTTGAAATAGTAAAATTAGAAAAAAGGAATAGTTTGTGTCAAAGGAAATATACCTTAGATCTTCTGGAATAGTGCGAACTATTAGGTGGAAAACTGAGTTCAATACCTATTGAACCAAGTCATGGATTAAGACAAATGGAAAAGGATTTCTTGGATGATCCAACAACCTACAAAAAGCTTATCAAAAAACTAATATACCTCAACTTTACAAAACCTGACCTTAATTATTCAGTTCATATCTTATCCTAATTCATGAGCAAATCGACCAAGATACATTGGCAAGCTACCTTGAAAGTGGTCAAATACTTGAAAGGAACCCTAGGATAGGGAATTATCCTAAATGCTGAATGAAATACACAACTAGAACGCTACACAGATAGTGATTGGGAAACTAGCCCAGACACAAGAAGTCCCATTTCTGGCTTTAGTGTAATGTATGGAGGAGCTATGATCAGCTATACCTGGAAAGCTAAGAAATAACCAGTACTAGCTTAAAGCTCAACTGAAGTTGAGTATGGAGCCATGACTCTTGCATGTTGTAAATTGCTTTGGGTTAAGAATTTGCTTGAAGATTTCAAGATGAAGTATGAAGGGAAAGTCATAATGTATTGCAATAATCAATCAGCTATTCAAATATGTAAAAACCCCGTACATTATGAGAGAACGAAGCACTTTGAGATAGATTGTCATTTTATTAAAGAAAAGATTGAAGAAGGAACTGTAAAAATTAAATATATGATAACTACAGAGCAGATCGCAGACATCCACATAAAGGATCTCAATTCGTCTCAGCTCAGATTTTTAATTGCGAAGATGATGATTAATATGCATACTCATCTGAAGGGGGAGTGTGAGAAGGAAAACAAAAATGTACGTCTATAAGCAAAAAGGAAGGAGAAGTCAGTTTTGTGAGCTATCAAATAACAAACAATAATTAGTTGTCCTTTTCACTAGTTCTGTTGTAAACTATAACAAAGTTTTGTGTATATATATAATGGTTTGTCGTAAAGAATAAAATAATAGAGTATTCTTTAAACTTATCATCACTCTCTCATTTTTGGAAATTCATTGTTCACATTCATCCTCTGTCTTCACATTTTCTGGAAAAATACTGCTCACATTCATCCTCTGTTCATCCTTTTTTTTAACATGATCATCTAATTTTCATATGTTCATACACTTTCTTTGTATAGAGAAATATTTAATTACAAACTAATTGAATTAGTTGAGTCAAGTGATTAATTAGGCTTAAGGAGTTAATATATCATAACAATTATGATGTAATCATATTTAAATTGAGTTTCAACTATTGCATATATAAAGTGTTCCAAAAAGTTAAATCCCCAAATTTATGTAGACTTATCTACAACTGGCTAGACAGGAATTTATCTTGATTGCAGTCTAAATTTTAAAACTAGCATGAACTGCCTTTAATTTACATCTTCTGCAGGACCTCTGCAATTCTCCCATTGTGGATCCGTTATGTTATGTTCAATCCAATTATTCTAAGCAAATGGATCCACAAAGCCAGTTTGATAACTGAACTACTCAATTTTGAGCTTGGTCTCTTTGCTGTATTGGTGGCTATTAAGTCTGCCTATACATTGTATATTTGTAGCTAGAATAGACAAGTTTAATGTTTTGATCTCATTGTATTCGGATTTTAAAGGCATCATGCCTTTTTTAAAACTAAAAGTTTTAGGGGGTGGTTAGTTAGCATTGGGGAATGGTAATAGGAATAGGAATGAATGTAGTGAAGAATGAGAATGGATATTATCATTATAATTATAATGGTTGGTTAAGCGGAAGGAATGATTACTATTACCATTGACAGTGGTTGGTTTGTAAAAAATATTGAGAAATAAAAATTAATCATAATTTAATTAATTATATTGTAATTAATTATATAATTTAATTAATTACAAGATGTTGATTAGTTAAAATATTGTAATTAATTTTAATTAATTATATTGTAGCTAATTAATTAATTATTATATTTTAATTAATTAATTATTAATAATATAATTTATTATATTGTAATTAATTAATTATATTTTAATTAATTAATTAATTACAATATTTTAGTTAATGAATGAATTATACTTTAATTAATTATATTTTAATTAATTAATTAATAATAATATTTTAATTAATTAATTAATTAATAATATTTTAATTAATTATGTTGTAATTTATTATATTTTAATTAATTACAATATTTTAATTAATTAATGAATTATATTTTAATTAATTATATTGTAATTAGTTAATTACAATATTTTAATTAATTAATAATTATATGTTAATTAATTGTAACAAACACACCTTCACATAACAATGATACTCATTCCTCTACATTAGAAAAGGAATAAGGTATTACTCAAAAATAAGTAATCAAAGTAATAACTATAATCATAATTTCTTACCAATTTAATCTTTTATCCTATATCTATTCCTCTTTTTTTATACCCACTAAATAAATACATCCATGAGCTTTTAGCTATTGCCAAAACTAGAGCAATTCTCCTATGTCAGCCCTCCACTTGAATATGGGTTAGTAACCTGGTAAGCCATCAGGATTCCAGCCGAGTTGATATTGCGCGTAGAATCACGCGATTTGGACGCTCGTGGAAAGCGCTACCAGTTTGCCACCTACTGTCCTAATTGAAAAAAGTGACTCCTAGGCTTATTGGTCAATCTGAAGACTTCATTTGTACAAAGTGCGTCATCTGCTAACACACTAGACTCATGTCCCACGCGCTCATAAAACCTCCCCTATTTATTTTCCTCGCAAGAACTCAACCAGAAGGGTCCATTTGCTCGAAAGACAAAGATAAATTGAGAAGACAGCAGGAGATCCAATTTCTTCTTGGAAGCAAATTCTCTTTGAATCGGCGCAGATAGTTGTTGAAATGGCGAAGCACTGTAACTCACGCGCTCTAACGGCGATAATCTTGGTGTGCTTAATAGGAAGTGCATACGTGGTTCAAAGAACAGAAGGCGTATGGTTGACGATTCCAAGTACGGGAACGAAGTGTCTGTCGGAGGAGATTCACAGCAATGTCGTCGTTCTGGCCAATTACTACGCCTTCAACGAAGAAAACCCCGAGCAAACCTTTTCTATCTCTGCCCGGGTATGTGCTATGCCTCTATGGTTTAGGAGTTCTTATCTGTTTGATCAGTGGTCGTTGACTTTAGAGAAGTAATGACTGAGGTTGCTGATTCATGTTTGGATTGATTGCTTTTGATCTTCCATTTTTCAGTTTTAACTTTGTTCTATGCGTGGTTTGACTTTCTGGGGTATTCGTGTGTGTGTGTGTGTGTGTGTGTATGATACTCATTCTTCAGCTGCTTGACATTATGTAAGTTGGTTTTTGTTGGTAATCTGAGGATTTAGGATCATGATAGAATCAAGTAAAGGCCAGAAGACAAACTTCGAGAATTTTAATATGGCCTAAATTGAACTAAGGCCCCTCATGGATTTTATATTCCCAGTAGTTCAAGTTTATTCTGACGTTCTTGTTAGTTGACAATTAGCAAAACAGGCTTTTTTTTAACTTGATAAAAGTTGCCAGTATAATATTGTAATTGGAAGTATTTTCATGTTGCTAGTAAATTCTCGTCAGCAAAACCATGTAAAGAGAAATTTTAATTACTTAAAGAATGTGTATTAATGTGTCTGTTTACTAATTATCAAACCACATAAATCTATGAGATTAAATTCAAACTATAGGGGTTTTCAGAAACAACTGAAAGCGCTCAGTGTGATTATTCAAACTAAAGGGGTTTTCGGAAACAAGTGAAAGCACAAGGTCTCAGTGTGGTTAACCCTTTTAATACTTCGATGTTCATTGTTGCAAGTTGATGCCAACTGTAAAGCTTAAAGAGAAGAGTTGCTTAGCTATCGTTTGGTTAGATCATTGCTTAAGAGATAGAGAAGGATGTGTTCATTCATTCTTATTAGAACCATTTCTTATACTTGACTGCATATTGGGTTACAAGGAAGAGAAAATTGAGTTTGCTAGACTGCAATACGTTGTTTATATAGTATATGAAATGATTAAACGATGACTAAAGAGTTAAGTTCTGGTAAATTCTTTTGGTGCCTGCTTCATTTTCCTTTTATTCACCCTCCATTGACAACTTTTTTGAGTATATCGTCGTTCAAATTAATGTAAGCAGACCAATATTATAGCTTATGGAAGCTGCTGGTATGATTGTTTGCTATCTTATGTGAGCCGACCAATATTATGGTTTATGGAAGCTGCTGGTATGATTGTTTGCTATCTTTCTGTTTGCTCTAGTACTGAGAATTTTTCCTCGGATAATTTGGTCATGGGTTCATGGTCCGAAGATAGTAGTCTCAAGGATTTTTAAGTTTAATAAAGGGAAAATCAAAGACACGGCCTAGCAAGTTGGCAAACTACTTATTATGAAAAACTAGTACAATTCTTTCCTTCGAAATGGAAATGCTACTGCAGGTCTTCTTCCATTTTTTTCTGTTGTACTTTGCCTTTAGTTACGGTATGGGGATTTTATGGTTTTTTTCCGTTCTAGCTATGACATTGATGTTCAGACCATCGCTTGTAGCTAAAGTTGTATTTCTCAAATAACCATTCCATCATTTGTGGAGATGAAACCTGGACACGATCATTCTGGAGTTTGTGTTAAGGTCACTATTTTGGTGGTTTCCTTTTTCCATGATTATTTACAAATTCTCATTCTTGATATGTGCTTGAGGTTATCATTTAATTTAATCAATCATTTCATGTTAGAATCTGGTGATTTTCCTGGTATGCAATTAATTTGTTAATTTTCTACAAATATCAGAGATGTAGAGTTAGGTGGTAATATAGGTGGAATCCATTATAATCTGTCAGTTGTGTTATTCATGACTGTATTTATGCTTGTTAGTCACTTAAGTTTCTTCAACAGACTATGAAAACTGAGTAACTTTTTCTTGATCTTATTTCTTAATCTTTTCGTACATGTAAAAAGAGGTCTCGCAATCATTAGGTCATAAAATCTAACCATGAAAAATCTGGACAGGTCATTTTTTTTTCCTTTCTATAGCTGTACTTGTAACCTTCTCTCTTTTCTCAGTTATGTTATTTGTGTGAGATGCTGGTTGATTCCAACTAGTTACTCTAAACTGCATATTGTGCATAAAATCAGAAAATACCTATTACTAAAACTGGTAACGTTCTGAGGCTGGTTCATTTTTAATTATTTAACCCCTTGCGAAAGTTGCCATCAGAGAAAGACACTAATTGTAGGTGGTCGATTGGGTTGCTTTCGTGTATAACTTACTAGCCATGTGTCTCAACAAGTTTCATATCTTGTCTTTCAGGTAACATCCCCATATGGAAATAATCTTCACCACAATGAAAATGTAACCCACGGTCAATTTGCCTTTACAACCACAGAGGGCGGTAACTACCTTGCTTGTTTCTGGCTGGATAGTCATCACCAACAAGCTGGACCTGTAACTTTGGGCCTAGATTGGAAAATTGGAATTTCTACGAAGGATTGGGATTCGGTGGCAAGGAAAGAAAAGATTGAGGCAAGCTTTTAACTGATTCACTTGTTTTATTTCCGACAGATTGTCCTCAGACTCCAGTCTTGACTATATTGTTGTATATCATCCACCTTTGTCATTTTAGCTAGTTATATTTGTGGTGTCTAACTATGTCCAGGGTGTAGAACTTGACCTAAGGAGACTTGAGGAAATAGTGCAAGACATACATACTCAGATAAACTATCTGAAGGATAGGTATATTTCTCTCTCTCTTCCAGTAGAAATCTCCAAACACTTTACTGATTCTGTTCCTACCATTTTGATGCCGTTAAATCATTTTCTTTGTCATGCCATTCTGCTTTTCTTACTTCCGAGGGAAAGCACACTGCTTTTCTTATTATATTATACCAAAGAGAGATGAAGAGGTTTAAGCTACTATAGCAAAGCTACAGTATAGTATAGGAAGCTTTTTGTGAACTGTTTGGAGAGGATTAGACATCAAAATCAAGAAGTTTCGAAGTTTGATGGTTTCTACCTCTGAGAATTGTTGGATGGACTGCTCTGCTTCTTGCTTGGCTTCTTAAATAGATGAGTGACAAAAATAAACCATAGGCCAACTGATGGGAGGCTTGGGTGTGTGTAAAAGAAGGATGTTAGATGTGAATTTCTACTAGGACTGGTTGAATCTGGAGGCCTGAAGTCCAAGGATATGTATTGTGCGTTTAAGCCACTAAAAATATTTGGAAAAATGCTTATCAATTGTAGTTGATAGACAACCATTTTTTTATAACTTTCTTCTTGGTTTTTCATTGTACTCACAGGGAAGCAGGAATGAGGGAAGTGAGTGAAAAAACCAATGCAAGAGTGGCATGGTTCAGTGTCATGTCCCTTGGGGTATGCATTGTAGTCTCAGGTTTGCAGCTGTGGCACTTGAAGCGTTTCTTCCAAAAGAAAAGGCTCATATAAATCATCTTATTCTCTACTTTTTCTTCACACAAAAGTCAAACAAGACCTTTCAAGGATTGTAGCATATCCCCTTTTTTTTTCCCGCCACCTTGATTTTCTTCCTCATTGGAAATATTTGGTGGCTTGAAAGCCTGAGTACGATCAAAATTCTACCTAAACAGACTGCAGAGAATAAGTCATTAAGATTAAAGAAATACGAGAAACTGATTTCTATTCCAGAGAACGTGAGCCATGAAAAGTAACATTCTGTTCCATGCGTTTGCAAAGAAAGCACTGTCTTGGTCACAAATTAAGAAAATAAATAAATAAAAGAAAATAGAAAAGAAATAACTATTGTTTCTATGAAGATTGAGCCTGCTGCTGATTGGTTTACATTTACCAGCACCTAACCAAAGTCATTTGTATTTCCTATTAACTTCATCTGCATCTTTCAAATTAGATATACTGAGTCTTCCAAAACCCAAACTCAACTCAACTTTCCTTACAAAGAAGCTATTTTTATGACTTGAATCGACTTTCTGATTACAAATGAGTAACCTGCTACTTGTTCTAAGAATCGCCTTCTATTTATTAATTTATGATCATTATTAATTAGAAACATGTATACTTATCTTTCACGGTTGGAGCAAAGGAAAGCTTAAGATCCTTACAGATTCATTTATGTTTTGTTTTTAAGGTTTTGCTTTTCGTTTCTTTTTTTATTTATGCATTTTCTGAATGACAAAAAATATGTTTGGTAATGCCATCGGTAATAATTAAATATTAGATAAATTATTTAAGCAAATAATTTTATTGTAATATATTTTATATAATATTTATTAATAACTATATTAGCAAAAGATTTACTATATTTTATTAAAATAAATAATTTAATAAGTTAACATTATTTATAAATTAATTAAAAAATTTTCAAACTTAAAGTATATTTATATAATAATTATGAAATTAAAAATTTTAAAATATGAATATGTCCATTTTAGCGAAACAAGATAACCAATGCCTCTTTGGAGATAGTTGAGGTTGTTGGTCTATGCCCTATATCTAATTATTTTGGTTGTAGTTTAATGACAATTATTTAAAAGTATTATTTGTCTTGTACATGTTTAGATGTATATGATAAAATCTATGGGATAATTGTACATTACAAATAAAATTATAATCAGATTATAATTATGAGATTTATATTGCATTTATGTATTATCCCTAAATTGTTCATAGTCATTGTTCTATTAACATTGGACATTAATAGAATACAAAAAGATTAGCACACGTTATGTTTTTCCTTATGAAAGAAGTAGTCGTTCTCGTAGGCTAAAGTATAGAGATACTTAAACAAATGTGCGAGTACTTGTTAGAGAATAAGTTCACTTAATAGACTCAACGTAAAAAATCCATTTGGAACATTACTTTTATGTCTATGGAATTCTCATTGTGATGATTTTATAAGTTATCATTTGAATTGAGGTCACCAAAGTTATCTTGTATATGGATTGCTAAGTTTTGATACTACTTATAATTTATTTAATCATGAGTCGTTTAATTAGTAATCATTGGATGTAGCATGAACTATATGAAGGTAGTTGAGTGATCAAGATAAGATTCATCACCCTAAAGTAATTAGGGAGAATGTTCTGCTTTTCTCAATTAGTATTGATTCAAGAAATCCTTGGCCAAGGTCGAATGACACTTTGTAAATAGTTTACAAATATCATTAATTGAATCGATAGCAAATGGCGAAGAACTAATATGATTAGACTCAAAATATAGTAGAAATTAATTTCATACTCTAGGTCTAATCAGAATATTGTATGAAGAAAGGGTTGAATTATACGAAAAAATTATGCACGAAAAGGTTAATCAAAACCGCTTTGACATTTCTAAATATTTGTGTGGTCATGACGCACTGCTAGACGCCAATCTTGATCTATGATTATAAATTGTTTAATTGGAGAATTAAAGATAAGTTAAAAGAATTTTTAATTTATCTAATTCTAATTATGAATTATAATTATAACTTGTAATCATTGCCAACATATTTGGGAACCTAATGGGTCTCACATATAGAATGGGTTGATGAGAGCAAAGTTTATTTAACCAAATTAGACTTGATTGTAAAGTTTGATAAACTTTATGATTAAATATGAGATATCTAATAAATAAGGATCAATATGAGATATTGAGTCTTATTTGGACATAATTGGTATTTAATTAGAATTATTTGTAATTCTAATTAAAGTTTAATTGAAATTAGAATTAAATTTTAGTCATATTACTAAAATGTCCAAAGCTTATTATAAATAAGCTTGAGGTCTATGGAGCTGACACTTCTTGTTTAACCCTCTTTGTAAGAGTTACAGAGTTCTCTCAACCTGTTCTGTGGATACTGTTAAAGGCCGGACACTTGTACGGCTAAGATGGTTGAGACGGATCAGTTTCAGAAACAGTTCGAGGGATACAACAAAATAAAGGTCAAGCTTCGAAATAAGGTACGAATTAAGTTTTTGCTTTATTATGATTTGTGTTAATTATTTTATAGAATTAAAGAGATCTTAGTTTTCGGAAAATCAAAAGTTACGAAAAAGTTTCATAAATATTTTGCTACGGTCGGGATAGAATTCTGACCTGGTTTCCTAACAGTAGTATTAGAGCCACCTTTAATTCTATGATTTGATTTAGTTGTTTGAAATTTGGAATTGAAGAATCATATCAGATGTGATCCTTAGAAGGAACTGCTCTTTGTTCTTTGGCTATTTTCTGATTGCATTTTCTAGGGGTGCTTTGTTTTTTGGAAAATAATAGTTGTTGCGATTAATTTTATGCGTGAAATAAAGCATAGATTGGAAATTTTAATGAGTTTTGAACCCAGAAAATTAGAACCTAGAAGTCCCGAAAACTCAATCTGGAATAATCGTATGCTTATGGTTGAGTATTGAGTTTTTCCTTCTAAATAATCTAAACCCAAAACATAGAGAAACCGAATGGGTGTTTATTTTGTTGTTGTTTGTGTTCTGGAAAAACTACTATATGTGTATTTGGTTATTTTTGGCAACTGTTGGGCGGTTGGTTTTATTTTAGGCATTGGAGAAGGCTTGATGGTGCATTTTCTACGTGTTGTATGCATCTTATTGTAGAGGCTTGCAATTGCATTTACTAGTGTTGTGCTTTTGTTTGTGGTGTTTGCAAATTTGGATAGGCATTTAGTTTGCATTGATTAAGAACCACAACAATTGTTTATGAGAAACAACAAGAACAACCGAAACCAGAATATGAAAATTATGAAAAACCCTAAAACTATCTAAGATTATTTTGGCGTTTTCTTGTTGTTGTTTCTGGTGTTATGCAATTTATGGAATAAGTGAGGCATGAAGATGCCCATTGATTGAGGTTGTTTTTGGATTTGTGTTATGCTTTAGTTTTCTAAATGGAGACACGAACAAGAGTGTTGCGTTGTAGTTTATGGATTTGCATTTAGTGTTTTTTTGCTGCCGAAAGCCTTGATGTTTTGTGTTTGATGGCTGGTGAGTTTTGGTAACTCACCAGCGGCAGTTGGCCCCCAATGGCAGTCAATGAAAGGCTTGCGCAGCCAAGAACCAACGACGATGCCACTAGTGAAGTGGGTCGCCCACCAGTAGTGAACATCGCTGGTGATAGTTGAGTGGCAACACCAATCTGTAAGATGATGGGTGATTAATGGCCCATGAATAGAAGCAGTTGTCGTGGTGGAGACCTAGGCGTGGAGGACAGAAGAGGCATGGCGATAGTGGGGGACCCAAAAAAAAAACCTAACTGCCAATGGAAGATGTTGGGTGTGTGTGTGACACGCGTCCACCATCTGAATGATTTTTTTAATTTTATTAGGAATGCTTTTAAAATTTTGGTTAATTTTTCAAGGTTTTAAGTTATTAAATTAAACTAATCATCAAGTCAATTCCAAAATTAAAGTAATGATTTTTCTTAATATGATTAAGATTAATAATTATATTGATTCTTAATTAATTTTAGAAAGTAGTTTCTAAAATTAAAATTAATTACTTTCAATTAGATTGAAATTAATTAGTTAGAAAAATAGTTTCTAAAATAAGATTAATTACTTTAAATTAGATTGAAATTAATTAATTAGACGCCTTAAAATTAAGAAAATTGTTTTCTTAAGTAATTAAAAAAGTTGTTTCTTAATTAGTTTTATTTATTTCAATTTGATTGAGATAAATTAAATTTATGATTTAATTGTTTAGATAATTATTATTCAATTTATTTAGAAATTGTTTCTTTATTTAAAAATAATAAATTTCTTGATTTATTGGAAAGGATATTATGTTTATTAAATTTTGAAAAGTGTTTTCATTTATTTATCAAGAAAAGGAACCTTCTTTAATTTTTTTGAAAATAGTTTTCTAATTTATTAAAGAAAGATTTTCTAATTTATTAAGAAATCATTCTAAATAAATAACATAAAGGACTTTCTTAATTAAATTTAAAAGTTTTTATTTAATTTTGAAAGTAGTTTCCTTTTAATTCTAGAAAATAGTTTTCTAATTAAGGAAAAATAATTCCTAATTAGATTAGAAATAGTTTTCTCTAATTGGATTAGATTGTGTTACTTATATCATTTTAAAAAAGAAGATTTCTAAATTATAATAAGTAAGAAGAATAATTTATTGAAAATTGTTTTCAATTAAATTTTGTTAAAGGAGTCAACATAAATTGGAAATAGTTTCTAATTGAATTTGAAAATTATTTTCAAATTAAATTAAATTTCTATTTGGAATAGGAATTTAATTTATTTAGTAATCAATGGTTTTAATCTAATTTAATTTTTCCAAAAAGTTTGAAATGGTATTATCAATAACAAGAATTAGAAGAAGCTTAACATTTTATGCATACAATTTGATTATGAGTGCATAAGTTGCATACTTTATTTATATGGTTGATAGATATATTGGATGTATGATAAATTGTATATTTTATATGTGTGATATTTTACATGCAATTTGTGTTTGATGAGACAAATGAAGTTAAATCCCTTATTAAAATATTAAGTACATGTTAAAAACATGATTGTTGTCTTCCATTGTTATAAGAATAAAACAGAGTTATATTTATTGTAGGTTTGTTGAGCAAACTCAAGGTTGCTTTAACCCGAACATATTTAGTCATATGATAGTGGGTTCTACTTAACTAAATTTGTGTGATTTGGATGAGCAAACTCATGATCACATGAATTTAGAGGTAGGGTTAATAACATCATATTAGATATGTTTTGGCAAAAGTTGTCACCTAACGGGTCTAGGAGTCACAAGAGATGTAATTGATAAAGTTATTTTCTACCTAATTTAGCTCTAGTTAGTTTGTTGAGCAAACTCAAGGTCAACTATATTTGAATGAGATCCTAACCCACTAAAAAGATTAGAGTAATCTTTTCGAATAGTAGTGAGGGCTATTATTTCGAATAAAATAGTGGGAGTAACCAAAGGCATGATTAAAGTCCTAATCTTATTTGGTAGTCATAACATATAATTGATTACTTATTTCTCTTACACTTATATTTTGTCCTTAATAGAGTTTAACTTATTTAGTATAATTGATACTAAGTTAGTGAACCCAAGTTCTTGGACATAGAATATGTTTGAGAAGAATTCTCAAAAGTTAGAAAATTGTATGTCCATTATGTTATTATACTATAATCACTGTTGAGGATTCGGTGACAAAGTTTTAGAGATATGTCAAAATCGTATAGATGACAAAATGTATTGACATTTTAAGTTGACTAATGCCTCATAAACTTTGAAGATAACATGTAAGATGTCAGCACCATGATAACAAGATGCAAGAGGTTGCATTAAGTAACTCTAAAAGGTATAGTACCTTATTAGAATTGTTTCATTTAATTTAGCCTACTTAAAGCATGATTGATGACTACAATTAAAGGCTTTTCTATAGTATGATAATAGTTGTCATAAGAAGAAAAATGATTGCATGACTTTTCTTGCCTATATGAGATATGATAGAGATCATATGCATTTCTAATTCATGCTTTCGAGTATACGATACTAAATTTAGATTCAACATCATTATAATGTTCAATGCATGAATAGAAATAGATTGTTAAGTAAACAAGTAGTTGATCCAATTTTATACAAATCGTTTTTATATATTAGATCAAAGGAAACTTATACTTAACATCAATGGCAAGAATAAAAAGTTAGATAACCTAGATTATCCTTTTATGCCATATTGGTTAAATCAACACAACGAAAATCATAAAGTTACATACTAGGATATATGTTTCCTTTTTATTATGAATCGTATGAAACTTGTGAAACTTATCAAGTTGAAGAATAACCAAATCAACCTTTGGTGAAAGTATGATGATGGTATTGAATTGATAAAATATATATATGATGTATTGGATAGAATAACAATTCATAAAAAGGATAATACTTATATTTCATTAGATTACTAATGACTTTATGTGATATAGTTATACGTATTAAATGGAATGATTTAAAATTTTGAAAAGTTCAAATTGTTTAAATCTAAGTAGAAATTAAGCATTAAGAATGTTAAAGCACTTCAATGAGATCATCGTGGTGAGTTTTAAATTTTCAGTTATTTATAGGGAATGAGATTCTTTGGTGAATACCTTCACAACTAAATTCATAAAAGTATAGATTTATGTAAGGAGGAAAATACAATATGAGATATTGTGGGATGCAATATTATTTCTTCTATAGCGATGCCTAATACAATAACTTACCTTCAATAGTTCCAATTGAATCAATTAGCAAGATTTCATATTAGATATGAAATGTTAGGTATTTGAAAGAGTCAAAGTTAATGATTTAAGAATGTGATGCTTGGTTGAAGCATACATTATCCATTAAGTTTAGAACTA
>JANQAP020000167.1:1836136-1856693 GCA_026874005.2 Erythroxylum coriaceum
ATAATCTATAAGGATAATCCCTTGATTAGATAATCCCTTGATTAAGGGACTATCCATTATTACGGGATTCTCTACAGAATCACAAGAATGCATGATACGGAACCCTATAGTTAAAGAACTTAAAACCCTTTAAACACACACTTTGGATAGAATATAAACAAAACAAAATCCCTAACTCTAATGAACCCCTAATCAATTATATGAAAGGAAACACATATAATAAAGTTGATGTGAAAACAAGAATAAAAATTCGCCTTAAGTGTTTACCTTGGTAAGAACTATATTCTTGATGCAATAGAAGAAGACAAGAAATCCTTCCTTATAAAATTTGTTATTCAAGCAATCTAACCCAAAACAATGTTTATTATGATGTATTTATACCTCTTGAAAGGAAAGAAACCCTAACTACATAAAAGGCCTTTAAATATGGGCCTTTCACCAAAATAATTAAAGCCTAAATTAATATTTCTAAAATATAACAAATTAAACCTAGAAGTTTTAAACAAGCCCAAGACACAAGTAGTGGGTTGCCGAAAGTCATGCTTCTAACGTAAAATAATTAATTAAATAAAAAGGAAAGTCTTCTTGCTCATTCTGCCCAACTTAATTAGTTATCTTGTCATTAGCCCTTATTGTCTCTTGAGATTCCATTCTATCTACAATTCGGCTCATATAGGAATGAAGCGCTTCTTTGAACTTCTTAGCTCCTGATTTTGTTATTGGTCCCTCTGGCATTACTAGCTCATCTTTGGTGCTATTTCGCTTACAAAGTCCCATAGTCGTGCTCACATCATCCCCTCCCTCTTCAAAAGGATTTGTCCTCTAATATGAATCAAAGTCAAAAGGAGATAAGTCAGAAACATTAAAAGTAGCACTAACATTATATGCGCCTGGCAAGTCTATCTTGTATGCATTGTCATTGATGCGTTCCAACACTTGGAATGGTCCATCACCCCTTGCATCAAGTTTTGACTTCCTTTACTGTGGAAACCTTTTTTTTGAATATGCACCTAAACCCAATCACCTAGTTTGAAGAGAACTTGCTTTATTCCTCTATTTGCTTTTTGTGTATATATGCGATTTTTTTCTCAATCTATGCACATGCTTTCTCGTGTATTGTTTTAACCAAGTTAGCCTTCTTCTTGCCATCTAAACTAGCAATCTCAGTTAAAGGTAAAGGCATCAAATCTAACACAGTTGATGGATCAAAACTATACATAACTTCAAATGAAGAATAACTTGTAAAAGAATGTATAGAACGAATATATGCAGACTCAATGAATGGTAAACAATCTTCCCAAGTTTTTAAGTTCTTCTTAACGATTGCACGCAACATGGTTCCTAAAGTCCTATTCACTACTTCAGTTTACCCATCAATTTGTGGATGACAGTGGTAGAAAATAAAAGCTTAGTACCCAACTTTCCCCACAAAACTCTCCAAAAGTGACTTAGGAACTTAACATCCCTATTTGAAATGATGGTCCTTGGCACAACATAAAGTCGAACCACTTCCCTAAAGAAAAGATCAGCAATGTTTGTTACATCATTTATTTTCTGACAAGCAATGAAATTAGCCATTTTACTAAATCTGTCCATAACAACAAATATGCTATCTCTACCTTTCCTAGTCCTAGGTAAACCCAATATAAAGTCCATAGATATATCAATCTAAGGTTTACTAGGTACAGGTAAAGGTGTATATAAACCATGAGGCATAGGCCTAGACTTAGCTTGTTTACATGCAATACACTTGGCATAAACCCTTTCCATATATTTTTTCATATTTGGCCAATAAAAATGTTCACCAAGCATATCTAAGGTCTTTTGCACACCAAAATGCCCCATTAACCCTCCACTATGTGATTCTGTAACAAGCCACTCTCTAATAGAACATGCAAGAATGCAAAGTTGTTTACCCCTAAAAAGATATCCTTAATGCATATAGAACTTATCAAATGCAGCATGTTCACAAGCTTGATATACATTAGCAAAATCAACATCTTCCACATACATCTCTTTCAAATGCTCAAATCCAAGTAACTTAGAAATAAGCACATAAATCAAAGCGTACCTTCTGGATAATGCATCAGCCACAACATTTTCCTTGCCTTGCTTATATTTAATCACATACAGAAATATTTCAAGATACTCCACCCAACTTGCATGCCTTTTGCTCAATTTCCCTTGTCCCTTCAAGTACTTGAGAGATTGATGATCACTATGTACCACGAACTCTTTAGGTAGTAAGTAATGTTCCCAAACTTCAAGAGCTCTCACCAAGGCATAAAACTCCTTATCATAAGTGGAGTAATTCAAAACTGATCTGCTCAACTTCTCACTAAAATAGGCTACGGGACGATTCTCTTGCATTAAGACAGCCTAAACCAACATTCTTTTTAATGATTTCATTCAATGGAGTGGCAATAGCGGAGAAATCTTTAACAAATTGCTTATAAAAACCTGTTAAGCCATGGAAACTCCTAACCTCACTAACTGACTTAGGTGTCGACCATTCTTAAATAGCTTTCACCTTTTTAGAGTTAACCTCAACTCCTTTAGAACTTACCACAAATCCTAAGAAGACAACTTTATCCATGCAAAATGAACACTTCTTAAGGTTTGCATATAGCTTCTCTTTCCTAGGCACATCCAAAACAGTCTTAACATGTAGGACATTTTCATTTAAGTTCTTACTGTAGATCAAGATGTGATCAAAGTAAACATCCACAAATTTACCAAGGAATTCATGCAAAACATGATTCATTAAGCGTATGAAAGTACTAGGTGCATTGGATAAGCCAAAAGGCATGACCAACCACTCATACAATCTGTATTTGGTCTTAAATACAGTTTTCCATTCATCACCTTCTTTTATCCTAATCTGATAATGGCCACTTTTTAAATCAATTTTAGTGAATATGCAAGCACCATGCAACTCATCTAGCATATCATCTAATCTAGGAATATGATGACGATACTTTACAGTGATCTTGTTGACCGCTCTACAGTCCACACACATCCTTTAAATTCCATCTTTCTTTGGCACTAAAAGAACTGGCACAGCACAAGGACTCATGCTCTCCCTTAAGTACCCTTTCTTAAGAAATTCATCTACTTGCCTTTGTAATTCCTTCGTCTCCTCTGGATTGCTTCGATAAGCTGGACTATTAGAAATTTGAGCTCTTGGTACCAAGTCAATTTGGTGCTCAATCCCTCTCAAAGGTGATAACCCATGGGGTACCTCTTCAAGAAAAACATCATCATAATCCTAAAACAAGTTCACAAACACACTAAGCAAACTTGGTTCATAGTTAGTGTTAGTAAACAAAGTTTCCTTAAACCGAATCAAGGTTAATGCTCTCTTGCCTAAGTAGGCACTCTTTAACTCTTTCTCTTTTACATAAAAACATGATTGTGTCATTACTTTTTCACTCCTCTCGATTTTTCTTTGCTCACTTTTCATGTTCTTTTCTTTCTTTTCACTCACTAAATTCTTCTCTCCTACATAATCCATTTTCTTTTCCTCACTTTTGTAGTCACTCACTATTCAGCCTTTAATTTTATTCTTTTCTCTCTTCTTTCTTTTTCACCTCAATACTTGAATCCCCACTTGATGATTGTTAAATTTTCAATTGTTCAAGGTATGCTTCTTTGGGTGATAAAGGAGCAAGGGTAACTTTCCGCCCATTATACATAAAAGAATACCTATTCATGTACCCATCATACATAACACACCTATCAAATTTTCATGACCTACTCAATAATATATGACCAGCTTGCATAGGCACAACATCGCACATAACTTTATCTGCATATCTACCAATAAAAAATGCAACAACTACTTGCCTAGTCACTTTAACGTCACCACTTTCATTCAACCATTATAGTCTATATGGATTAGGTTGTTGATCACATTTCAACCTCAACTTCTCTACCAAAGTAGTACTAGCCATATTAGTGCATATTAGTGCAACTACCTCCATCTATAATCATGCTGCAAGCTTTCCCACTTACTAAGCATCTCATGTGAAATATGTTCTCCCTTTGTTCTAGGCTATCTTCCTTCATATTCAAGTTTAATGCACGTCTAGCAACTAAAGATTCACCCTTCACAGCATACTAAACATTTTCATCAACATCAAAAAAATCTTCCAAAGGTGGCATACTTAAATCACTACCATCATACTCATTACCATCATCAGACTCAGAAACAATTTCACCACCCTTAATAAACATAGTCTTTTTATTAGGACAATCAGATCCATAATGACCACGCCCTTAACATTTAAAGCACTTAATATCCCTATGTTTAAAAGGTTTAGAGGATGAATCAGTGGAATCAGTGGTACCTTTTTGAATTGAATTACTCCTCTCCTTACCTTTGGTTAACTCGTTGCCTTTTTCATTGGAATCCGCATAGTGCTTCCTCTTTTTATCTTCATTTTTGCTCCATTTTGGATTCCATTTACTGCTGGAATTTGAGAAAGACTTGGCTACCCTTCTTTGTTTTTGTTGTCTCTTCTCCTTCATGGCAATGTTCACTAAGACTTCCATCTGCATATAATGTTGCAATTCAACCACATCAGTAATTTACCTATTCAATCCACCCATGAACCGAGCCATTGTCACCTCTTTCTCCTCTTCTATGTTATCTTTAATCAATAGTATCTCCATCTTTTTGTGATAATCTTATACTGATCTAGTTCCTTGTGTAAGCCTATGTAATTGCTGATGCAAATCTCTATAATAATAAGGTGGTACAAACCTCTTCTTCATCACTCTTTTCATCTCTTCCCAAGTGGATATAGGTGGTTTCCTATTCCTCCTCTTATTCTTTACCAATTCATCCCACCAAACTAATACATAATTAGAGAATTCCACTACTGCTAATCTCACTTTCTTATCTTCAGAATAGTTATAACAAGCAAAAATCATATCCACCTTTTTTTCCCATTCCAAGTATCCTTCAAAATCATTCCTACCTTTGAAGGACAAAATTTTCATCTTGATGGCATTAATGTTGCTATCTTTTCTCTCCACTCTTTCTTCCCTCCTTACTCTACCCCTCATAGATTTCACTTCATCTTCATACCCGTCATACATTCTTTCTAACTCTTCCTCTCGATTCCTATGACTGCCAATTGATCTACTACAGTTTTGGATTCTACTGGTTTCATTAATTTTCACATTCATCTCATCCATCCTAGTAGATAACTTCTTGAACTCATTCATTAATGCCTTATACATCACTTTCAAATCAGGCACATTGTCATTCTCCTCATGTAATGTTTCTTTTCCATCCCTTCTACCGACCATTCTTATGATAAAAGCTCCAGGAAAAATGGTTAGCAATAAAAGATAACCTCATAAGTCACTCCCTTATGTGTTTCCCTCAAAAGATGACGCTCCACTCGTGTTTCACTCAAAAGTGGCTTGTTCCTTCTTTTAAGCTTACACACTCAAGCCTTTTTCCACTCAAACTTGATGTCCTCAATTGCACTTCAAAATTCAGTTTCCAGTCAAGGTAATGCACAAACAACAAATTAAGATATAGGAATGCAATGAAAATACCTAAGAAAGAAGAAGAACACAAATCTAGAAGTAAGTATACCAAAGTGAATGAAGGCAAAATGGGCACACAAGAGGAAAGGATGTATGATGCCCAACAAAAATATAAAATTTAAATTAACAAAAATCAATTTGTTAATTATGGTGTAAATGGAAACAAAAAGAAATAATAAGAGATAAAAAATAGAAACTTAAAATGAAAGAAAATGACGAAACTAATGCATAAATGCGGAATCAAGATTTCCCTAGCGAAAAAATCAACTTGAACGCAAAGATTAAAAGACACTGAAAAACAAAATAGGAAGCCAGCAAAAGAAAATCCTATAATCACTCCAACCCCAAAGATTTTTTTTACAGCTGATTTTTTCGATTTTTTATTTTTTTTAGCATAGCAACGTTTTTTTTCTTATCTAGCTACTGATTTTTTTAGTTTTAAACTTTTTTTACCGTAGAAATGTTTTCTTCTGGTCTAGCTACTGATTTTTTTCATAAAAACACAATAATAAGATGAGTCCTAATTTCAAGTTCTAATGGAAAATAAAAGTAATAACAACATATGAACACAAGATAAATAAGAATTTATCATAATCCAAGCTCTAATACCAAATGATGCAGAACCCTAAGGTTAAAGAACCTGAAACCCTTAAACACAAACCTAATAAACCCCCAATTAATTATACGAAAGGAAATACATATAATAAGGTTGATTTGAAAACAAGAATAGAAATTCACCACAAGTGTTTACCTTGATAAGAACTATATTCTTGATGCAATAGAAGAAGACTAGAAATCCTCCCTTATAGAATTTGTTATTCAACCAATCTCACCCTAAACAATATTTGTTATGATGTATTTATACCTCTTAAAGGGAAAGAAACCCTAACTACATAAAAAGCCTTTAAACATGGGCCGTTCATCAAAATAATTAAAGCCCAAACTAGTATTTCTAAAATATAACCCATTAAACCTAAAAGTTTTAAACAAGCCCAAGACACAAGTAATGGACTGCCTAAAGTCATGCTTCTAACGTAAAATAATTAATTAAATAAGAAGGAAAGTCTTCTTGCTCATTCCATCCAACTTGATTAGCTATCTTGTCATTAACCCTCATTGTCTCTTGAGATTCCATGTCATCTACAATTCGGCCCATACAAGATTGAAGCGCTTCTTTGAACTTCTTAGCTCTTGATCTTATTATTGGTCCCTCCAGCATTACTAGCTCATCTTTGGCGTTATTTCTCTTACAAAGTCCCACAGTCGTGCTCACATCAATGCAATTGGAATGTGGAACTTTAAATTCCTATATTTGCGCAAACTAGACATAATGTGGGGTAAAGATAGAGTCACGGGACTCAAAGCTGAGGATATAGCTTAAGCAAGTGCTAAGGCTAACTGCCCAATGAATATGATAGTGTATTCTTCATCGGATAGTGAAGATGAATCTGTTGTGTTCTGTGATACACAAGAATCCCCAACTATTCCTTCAAGCACCTATGCAACAAAAAAACGAAAAAATCTATCACCAAGAAAGGAAAGTTTTTACAAGAAAAAAAACAATACTTCAGGAAACTATTAACTCAAGGTTAGACAACTTCATTGTTAAGTTTGAGTCTATTTGCGAATAAATGGCATCACCAAGAAAGTAAAGATAGAGCCACGGGATACAAAGCTGAGGATATAGCTTAAGCAAGTGCTAAGGCTAACTACCCAAAGAATATGACAGTGTATTCTTCATCCCCAACTATTCCTTCAAGCACCTATGTAACAAAAAAACAAAAAAACCTCTCACCAAGAAAGGAAAGTTTTTACAAGAAAAAAAAAGCACTTAAGGAAACTATTGACTCAAGGTTAGACAACTTCATTATTAAGTTTGAGTCTATTTGCGAACAAATGGCATCACAATATGCTACTATTACGAATGCTTTGATTGCGGAGTCTAAATCTGATTCCCTAACTAATGAGAAAATGCAAGAGCTCATCAATGAACTTCTTAATATTGGCATATCTCAAATGGATGTTGGTAAGGCTGTTGTGTTATTCTATAATGATCCTACTAAAGTTCAAGTTATGTTCACTTTATCAAGTCATTTAAAAAGGTCTTTTGTGCTTGGGTTCCTCTATCCATCTTCTAGTCCATAAATCATACGAGGGAGAATATTAATACTTTTGTAATTATTATGAACTTACGATGCAATTGATGTTGCCAAACCAAGTTATTTTGTATTAGTTGAGAATTTTGTAGTTGTGATGCAAACAAAGCTTGTAGTATTAACCTGGTTATTTTGCATCAATTGAAGGCTTTTGGTTAAGGTATTGTGTATAGTTGTGATATTTTACATCATTTGCATCATCAGGAGGAATGTAAATTGTATTAAACTATGTTACTTGATTTTATTGTAGCAATGGAACGGTGGTCAATATGGTTATGTCGATGAAGTGTACAATATTTTAGATGATTAAATTGTATTTTGAGGGCATTATATGACTGATGATATGTTGATGTAGGGAAATGCTAGAGAATTTTTTTCTTCAAAATCTATTGGAAAGGAAATATTGCAATGAACTTGATTTTAAACATTCTATCATTGGGGTGCATAAATTAAATATAATTAATTAGTGTATATTTAAATTTTGATGTAAAACAAAATTTTAACAAATTTTTATTTCTCAACATTTTTTACAAACTAACCACCATTAATAGTAATGGTAATCATTCATTCGTCTTAACCAACCATCATACTTATAATGATTATATCCATTCTCATTCCTCACTATATCTATTCTCCTTCCTATTACCGTTGCTCCATGTGAACCAAGTGCCCTCTTAGTCTTTTCAGGTGACTTACCACTAATATTGAGTGATATCTTTAATCACTTCATCTTTTTTAACCCTTTCTTACAACTTCTCCTTAAAAATTCCTTTCAATCGAGTAGAACCACTTCATGAGGAGACCACTAGGATGAAGCCTCATCAATTATTACATTTTTTGAAATATGACACCGTCCTATTGTTGGATCACAACATTTGTTCCCTTTTTTTATTCCAAATGATCAAGAACAAAAACACAAGACACGTAGTTAAAAACTCGAAAATGACTTATAGTGGGTTTTACATTCCATAGCTTCTCAAATTGTGAAATTGATCCAAGTGATGCTTATGGTAACCTATTAATAATATGTATACCAGTCTTTATACATTCTACCTAGAACCAAGGTGGAACAATTTTTGCATATAGTATGCTTATGAAAAGCTGGTAAAGGCCATAAAGGGACTATGGCCAGTGAAGATGATCAGTCCAATGGTGCCATCTGCCCACCTCAACCAACAAATTGAAGGAGATACAGCTTATGGGGCAAGTCTTTGGAATCGAACCACTAATCAGTGCCTGAAATGGTTAGAGACAAAACCATCGGGGTCTGTCCTATCTAACCCTAAACAATGTTTGTTATGATGTATTTATACCTCTTGAAAGGAAAGAAACCCTAACTATGTAAAAGACCTTTAAATATGGGCCTTTCACCAAAATAATTAAAGCCCAAACTAATATTTCTAAAATATAACCCATTAAACCTAAATGTTTTAAACAAACCCAAAACACAAGTAGTGGACTGCAGAAAATCATGCTTCTAGCGTAAAATAATTAATTAAATAAAAAGGAAAGTCTTCTTGCTCATTCTGCCCAACTTGATTAGTTATCTTGTCATTAGCCCTCATTATCTCTTGAGATTCCATGCCATCTACAATTTGGCCCATATAGGATTGAAGCGCTTCTTTGAACTTCTTAGTTCTTGATCTTATTATTGGTCCCTCCAGCATTACTAGCTCATCTTTGGCGCTATTTCACTTACTAAGTCCCACGGTCGTGCTCACATCAATGCAATTGGAATGTGGAACTTTAAATTCCTATATTTACGCAAACTAGACATGGTGTGGGGTAAAGATAGAGCCACGGGACTCAAAGCTGAGGATATAGCTTAAGCAAGTGCTAAGGCTAACTACCCAAAGAATATGATAGTGTATTCTTCATCGGACAGTGAAGATGAATCTGTTGTGTTCTGTGATACACAAGGATCCCCAACTATTCCTTCAAGCACCTATGCAACAAAAAAACGAAAAAACTTATCACCAAGAAAGGAAAGTTTTTACAAGAAAAAAAAACAACACTTCAGGAAACTATTGACTCAAGGTTAGACAACTTCATTGTTAAGTTTGAGTCTATTTGCGAATAAATGGCATCACCAAGAAAGTAAAGATAGAGCCACGGGATACAAAGCTGAGGATATAGCTTAAGCAAGTGCTAAGGCTAACTACCCAAAGAATATGACAGTGTATTCTTCATCCCCAACTATTCCTTCAAGCACCTATGTAACAAAAAAACAAAAAAACCTCTCACCAAGAAAGGAAAGTTTTTACAAGAAAAAAAAAGCACTTAAGGAAACTATTGACTCAAGGTTAGACAACTTCATTATTAAGTTTGAGTCTATTTGCGAACAAATGGCATCACAATATGCTACTATTACGAATGCTTTGATTGCGGAGTCTAAATCTGATTCCCTAACTAATGAGAAAATGCAAGAGCTCATCAATGAACTTCTTAATATTGGCATATCTCAAATGGATGTTGGTAAGGCTGTTGTGTTATTCTATAATGATCCTACTAAAGTTCAAGTTATGTTCACTTTATCAAGTCATTTAAAAAGGTCTTTTGTGCTTGGGTTCCTCTATCCATCTTCTAGTCCATAAATCATACGAGGGAGAATATTAATACTTTTGTAATTATTATGAACTTACGATGCAATTGATGTTGCCAAACCAAGTTATTTTGTATTAGTTGAGAATTTTGTAGTTGTGATGCAAACAAAGCTTGTAGTATTAACCTGGTTATTTTGCATCAATTGAAGGCTTTTGGTTAAGGTATTGTGTATAGTTGTGATATTTTACATCATTTGCATCATCAGGAGGAATGTAAATTGTATTAAACTATGTTACTTGATTTTATTGTAGCAATGGAACGGTGGTCAATATGGTTATGTCGATGAAGTGTACAATATTTTAGATGATTAAATTGTATTTTGAGGGCATTATATGACTGATGATATGTTGATGTAGGGAAATGCTAGAGAATTTTTTTCTTCAAAATCTATTGGAAAGGAAATATTGCAATGAACTTGATTTTAAACATTCTATCATTGGGGTGCATAAATTAAATATAATTAATTAGTGTATATTTAAATTTTGATGTAAAACAAAATTTTAACAAATTTTTATTTCTCAACATTTTTTACAAACTAACCACCATTAATAGTAATGGTAATCATTCATTCGTCTTAACCAACCATCATACTTATAATGATTATATCCATTCTCATTCCTCACTATATCTATTCTCCTTCCTATTACCGTTGCTCCATGTGAACCAAGTGCCCTCTTAGTCTTTTCAGGTGACTTACCACTAATATTGAGTGATATCTTTAATCACTTCATCTTTTTTAACCCTTTCTTACAACTTCTCCTTAAAAATTCCTTTCAATCGAGTAGAACCACTTCATGAGGAGACCACTAGGATGAAGCCTCATCAATTATTACATTTTTTGAAATATGACACCGTCCTATTGTTGGATCACAACATTTGTTCCCTTTTTTTATTCCAAATGATCAAGAACAAAAACACAAGACACGTAGTTAAAAACTCGAAAATGACTTATAGTGGGTTTTACATTCCATAGCTTCTCAAATTGTGAAATTGATCCAAGTGATGCTTATGGTAACCTATTAATAATATGTATACCAGTCTTTATACATTCTACCTAGAACCAAGGTGGAACAATTTTTGCATATAGTATGCTTATGAAAAGCTGGTAAAGGCCATAAAGGGACTATGGCCAGTGAAGATGATCAGTCCAATGGTGCCATCTGCCCACCTCAACCAACAAATTGAAGGAGATACAGCTTATGGGGCAAGTCTTTGGAATCGAACCACTAATCAGTGCCTGAAATGGTTAGAGACAAAACCATCGGGGTCTGTCCTATCTAACCCTAAACAATGTTTGTTATGATGTATTTATACCTCTTGAAAGGAAAGAAACCCTAACTATGTAAAAGACCTTTAAATATGGGCCTTTCACCAAAATAATTAAAGCCCAAACTAATATTTCTAAAATATAACCCATTAAACCTAAATGTTTTAAACAAACCCAAAACACAAGTAGTGGACTGCAGAAAATCATGCTTCTAGCGTAAAATAATTAATTAAATAAAAAGGAAAGTCTTCTTGCTCATTCTGCCCAACTTGATTAGTTATCTTGTCATTAGCCCTCATTATCTCTTGAGATTCCATGCCATCTACAATTTGGCCCATATAGGATTGAAGCGCTTCTTTGAACTTCTTAGTTCTTGATCTTATTATTGGTCCCTCCAGCATTACTAGCTCATCTTTGGCGCTATTTCACTTACTAAGTCCCACGGTCGTGCTCACATCAATGCAATTGGAATGTGGAACTTTAAATTCCTATATTTACGCAAACTAGACATGGTGTGGGGTAAAGATAGAGCCACGGGACTCAAAGCTGAGGATATAGCTTAAGCAAGTGCTAAGGCTAACTACCCAAAGAATATGATAGTGTATTCTTCATCGGACAGTGAAGATGAATCTGTTGTGTTCTGTGATACACAAGGATCCCCAACTATTCCTTCAAGCACCTATGCAACAAAAAAACGAAAAAACTTATCACCAAGAAAGGAAAGTTTTTACAAGAAAAAAAAACAACACTTCAGGAAACTATTGACTCAAGGTTAGACAACTTCATTGTTAAGTTTGAGTCTATTTGCGAATAAATGGCATCACAATATGCTACTATTACGAATGCTTTGATTGCGAAGTCTAAATCTGATTCCCTAACTAATGAGAAGATGCAAGAACTCATCAATGAACTTCTTAATATTGGCATATCTCAAATGGATGTTCGTAAGGTTGTTGTGTTATTCTATAATGATCCTACTAAAGTTCAAGTTTTGTTCACTTTATCAAGTCATTTAAAAAGGTCTTTTGTGCTTAGGTTCCTCTATCCATCTTCTAGTCCATGAATCATGTGAGGGAGCATATTAATACTTTTGTAAGTATTATGAACTTATGATGCAATTGATGTTGCCTAACCAGGTTACTTTGTATTAGTTGAGAATTTTGTAGTTGTGATGCAAACAAAGCTTATCATATTAACCTAGTTATTTTGCATCAATTGAAGGCTTTTGGTTAAGGTATTGTGTGTATCTGTGATATTTTACATCATTTTTATTATCAGGAAGAATGTAAATTGTATTAAGCTATGTTACTTGATTTTACTGTAGCAATAGAACGATGGACAATATGGTTTTGTCGATGAAGTGTACAATATTTTGGATGATTAAACTGTATTTTTAGGGCATTATGTGGTTGATGATATGTTGATGTAGGAAAATGCTGGAGCATTTTTTTCTTCAAAAGCTATTAGAAAGGAAATATTGCAATAAACTTGATTTTAAACATTCTGTCATTATAAACGGGGTGCATAAATTAAATATAATTAATTAGCATACATTTAAAATTTGATGTAAAACAAAAATTTAACAAATTTTTATTTCTCAACATTTTTTACAAGCCAACCATCATCAATGATAATGGTAATCATTCATTCGTCTTAATCAACTATCATAATTATAATGATTATATCCATTCTCATTCCTCACTATATTCATTCTTATTTCTATTACCATTGCTCTATGTGAACCAAACGCCCCCTTAGTCTTTTCAGGTGACTTACCACTAATATTAAGTGATATCTTTAATCACTTCATCTTCTTTATCCCTTTCTTATAACTTCTCCTTTAAATTTCCTTTAAATCGAGTAGAACCACTTCATGAAGAGACCATTAGGATGACGCCTCATCAATTATTACATTTCTTGAAATATGATACCGTCCTGTTGTTAGATCACAACATTTGCTCCCTTTTTTATTGCAAATGATCAAGAACAAAAACAGAAGACACGTACCTAAAAGCTCAAAAATGACTTATAGTGGGTTTTACATTCCATAGGTTCTCAAATTGTGAAATTGATCCAAGTGATGCTTATGGTAACCTATTAATAATATGCATACCAGTCCTTACACATTCTACCTAAAATCAAGGTGGAACATTCTTCGCATATAGTATGCTTCTGTATATCTCAACAAAGTGTCTTTTATTCCTTTCCATTACTACAATTTGTTAGGAGTATAAGGACAAGTTGATTAGCGCCATATCTAATAGTTTGGTAGATACCTCAAGAACTCATGTGAGGTATACTCGTCTGGGTCCAAATACTACATAATTACTGAGGATGTTAGTTGTGAAATTGATATCAAATTCTTCTTTATCCCAAGTATATGAAACATGTCTTCAATTGCACTTATTTTGAATTATATCGAGGCACTACCAATGTCTTGTCAATGTGAGTGATAGGTACCCTTGAGTTATTTGTAGTGACAATAACTCGCTCCCTTTTATATTATATTAAGCTCAATAGTTTTTCTTTATCTCTTATCATATAATTAGAAAACCCAGAATCTGTCATCCAATCTTTATTATAATTAATACATTTATCACTCATTGTGACAAGAGCTTGCTCTTCTTTTTTTTCAGCTTTGGAGTGCGTGAATGTATTTTTGGTTCTGTAATAGTATATGAAGTTTAAAAGTCACATTCTTTTTCACTTTCAACTTAGGAGTGTGAGGATATTATGACATTTCGTTTTTCTGTTTTGTATTGAAACTCGCTAGCGTAATGGCCTCTTTTATACAAACAAAACATTGATTATTCTTATATTGATGTGTCTTGTCTTCCACTTGATCATGGTCATGACAAGCTTCCCTTTATTACTAACTCCTTTTTTTGTTGCCTTTTCTACAATCCTTATTATTTGGATTTTTCTTCATTTTTTGATCTCGCAGCTTTTGGATGCTCTTTTTAACACTAAAAATAACTTTCTCTTTATCCTTAATTGAGGCTTTATACATTTGTTTTCTAGAGCCTTTTAAATGACGAATATATTTTCTAATTCATTCAAATTTGGCACTTTTACTTGGCCGTAGATTATTATGACAAGTGCGTTAAACTCAACACATGATGTATGGATTATAAATCTTCTTACTTTCATCTTAATGATTTTATTCTCATAATTAAATTTTAAAAATTCTTTACATAAAGTTTTAATTTTAATAAAGTATTCACTCGTCGTCATATCTCTTTGCGACATTGATAGTAACTTGTTCTCAAGCTGTTAGAGCTTGGCATCATTTATTCTCACAAATTCTAGCGAGAGTGTCTCCTGACTCCTTAGGAGTCTTCACATCCTTAATAAGTTGAAGTAAGTCATCCTCCACCAAAATTGATAAAGCATACATTGGTTTATCGACCTATCCTTCGACTATTTAAGATCATCTTATTCTGTTAGAGGTGATGTTTCATTGCCTCTAACAATTTCCCACAAATCTTGACCGAGTAGGTAGAATTACATACGAGTACTATAAGCATTATAATTATTGTTATTAAGCTTTTTAAGAATTCTTATCGAAATAGACATATCAACCATAATGACTTGGTTATTTCCTTTAGTTAACCAAGTTAGTTTAATCCCAATCCAACAAACTTCATAGCTTACATTGTGCACGAGCAGTACCTTGCTACACCATGATCCCTAATCACGAACTCTCAACATACTTGATGGTCAGTCCTCGACCTATTCCTATGGTATCACTTGTTAAATATGTGAAAGACTAAATTAGATGACAAGAAAACCTTTATTATACTAAGTAAAACTTTGGTACATATAATATAACACACAAATTTGACAAAGTTTTACTCTTACTTATGTCACTCATTTACGTAACACGTGCACTCTTTTCTTTTCTTTTTTGTACCTTTCACTTGGAGAGAATAAGTAGATGACTTTAACTAGTAAAATCAAAATTTGATAAAAATCAAGAACAATAAAATAAAAGATCGATAAGACCAAGCTTTACTAGGAATTTAACAGGATATACATAGATTCTTCATCTTTGATATGGAAAATTTTTTATGGATTTTTGGCTATATTTACACCATGCCTAAACATATCAGGATAAAACATCTACTAAAATTTGACATATTTTTCTTGAAGTAGTTCTTTTTGTAAATAGAGAAAGAAATATTAATTAATGGTAATTAAATAACTTGAACAGAAAGAAAGAGAGAGAGAATTTTATTGTTTTCAAATTTTTTATTTTTGAATCATACTTACCACGTAGAATGTATATCTAGTAAGGCATCCACAAAAATGCTAGATATTTTTTGTAAATTAAAAAGTTAAGTTAAAGTTCACAATAAATATTTTGTGGAAATGTTTGAATTACTTTAATTTTGATGAAAATATTAGAGTTCAATTTGATGTTTTTGACCAATCATTTGTGAAGTGCAATTTAATAAAAGTAATAATATTATTTGACAGTTTACGGTGGATAAATGTAATGAATCGCAGGTCATAGGATTTATTACCAATAATTGATTCAAGTTTATGGTTAAATTTTAAATTATTTATTTATTAAACAATTAATTATATACATAATTACTGCGTACTCTAAAGGTTTAGTTCCGTCCATATAGTCAACTCAAAAGGTAATAACTTCAACACCCCCCACCCACCCCCACCCCCACATTGTCCGGCCATAAATATAAACAAAGGCCAAATGGTTCCACGTTTTCCAGTTGAATCATAAACTCAGTGCCCAGTAGTATACGAAACCCCCAACCTTATCTTACGGTGATGGAGAACAAGAGTTGTCATGTCATAGTTCTTACATATCCTGCGCAGGGCCACATAAACCCCCTGCTTCAGTTCGCTAAACTATTAGCCTCCAGAGGACTCAAGACCACTTTTGCGACCACCTATTATACTGTCAACTCCATTGATGCACCCAATGTTCACGTCGAGCCCATCTCCGATGGTTTCGATGAAGGTGGGTTCAAGCAAGCCTCAAGTGTGGAAGCCTACCTGGAGTCATTCAAAGCCGTCGGATCGAGAACGTTGGCACAGCTCATAAACAAGTTTGATGCCTCAGGCTCTCCTGTTAGATGTATTGTGTACGACTCCCTGTTGCCTTGGGCTCTTGAGGTGGCTAAAGAGTTTGGGATATATGCAGCTACTTTTTTGACGAATTCTGCTTCTGTTTGCTCCATGTACTGGCATATTGTCGATGGTCTATTGGCGTTGCCTGTAAACCCTGAAATAGAGAGCTTGTCTTTGCCTGGACTTCCTGTACTGGGCCTTCATGAATTGCCTAGTTTTCTGGCATATCCCACGAACCACTCTGCTTATTTGGCAGTTGTCATGGAGAAGTTCTACACATTAACTGAAAATGATTGGGTGTTCTGTAACTCCTTTGAAGAGCTGGAGTCTGAGGTGAATGATTCACTTTCCACTTGCATAGTTCCCATAACTAGGAAAATAAATCGATTTCTATATGAAGATATACTAAGAGGGCAATAAACTGATTATATAAAAATGATTGCAATTATACTGTGATAGATTGTTTAGATTTTGGGTGATTTATCAGGGATTTTTGTAGTCATGTAACGAAAGAAAGGAGGAATAAGTAAGGCAGAATCTTTGGAATTGAAGAAAGAAGGAAATTAGATTGCATTGTATAATAGTCTTATTTGCATCTGAAGCTTATGATTCTTTAAAGGCCAAAAGTTCCTGGTTTACCTATAATATTAGATTTCATTCATATTTCATCTGCCTATTCATTAATAGTCGTCTAAAGATCAGGTTTTTTAATATGTTCACTGCTCTTTCTATTGAAAAGCTGGTGAAGGCCATGAAGGGACTATGGCCAGTGAAGATGATCGGTCCAATGGTGCCATCTGCCTACCTCGACCAACAAATTGAAGGAGATACAGCTTATGGGGCAAGTCTATGGGAACCAACCACTGATCAGTGCCTGAAATGGTTAGAGACAAAACCATCTGGGTCTGTCCTATACGTGTCTTTTGGAAGCATGGCAACTGTATCAGATGAACAGGTTCAAGAAATAGCATGGGGTCTTAAAGCAAGCAACAGGCCCTT
The DNA here is from genome assembly GCA_026874005.2 of Erythroxylum coriaceum. Classification (NCBI taxonomy): domain Eukaryota; kingdom Viridiplantae; phylum Streptophyta; class Magnoliopsida; order Malpighiales; family Erythroxylaceae; genus Erythroxylum; species Erythroxylum coriaceum. Next base: position 1,853,822 of record JANQAP020000167.1, read on the forward strand.
TATGTGGGTTCTTAAGGGGTCAGAGAACAAGTTACCAGGCGAGTTTATGGACTCAATTGGCAAGACGGGGCTTGTTGTGACGTGGTGCAACCAACTACAAGTTCTTGCTCACAAAGCTGTGGGTTGCTTTGTCACGCACTGTGGATGGAATTCGATATTAGAGGCATTGAGCCTCGGGGTGCCAATGGTTTGTGTGGCTCAGGGTACTGACCAGCCAACTAATGCCAAGTTTGTGGAGGATATATGGAAGGTGGGAGTGAGAGCCAAGAGAAACGAAGAGGGGATTCTGACTAGGAAGGAGCTTTACGGGTGCATAAGGCAAGTTATGGAAGGAGAGAGTAGTAGACAAGTTAGGGAAAATACCAACAAATGGACAGAGCTTGCCAAGAAAGCTGTCAGCAGAGGTGGAAGTTCTGATAGGAATATTAGTGAATTTTTGGCGAAGGTGATGGAGAGAAACAAAGCATAGGTGCCACTATCCTTCAAGAATCAATGAAATGGAGCTAAAATTCACTTTGGTTGCTCGACGACTGAGATTCATTAAACCTACCAGGAAATCATACTAAGTTATAAAAGAATGCGAATAACAGACAAGCCTGCACTTGTTTTCGTTACGTTCAACTCATGTTTACATATTTTGTTATGCTCGTCTCCTGAACCATGATATCTGAAGCAGTTCACGTATACAAAGTACCTTCTTATGATCCACGAAATGCAAATGTACAAGGGTGAAAAGCTTTCGTTTGTATTTATGTGAAAAATCAGGTCACGTCACAATCAGAAAAAGACTACCCAACACAGTTTCCTGTGAAGAGAGGTAAGTACTTGTCCGCCAAGGCCACGGCAGACCTTTGTAAGTGATCGAGCTAGGCAGATGTCACGAATAACTATAAATAGGACTGCAATTGATCGAGCTAAGCAGATGTCACGAATAAGTATGAAAAACCTCACATCTTACAGGAACTGTTGTCACCGCATGCCTCATCCTGCGAGAGAGATCAAAATTTCATCATCTCTCAAAAAACCAAATACCTCCCAATCAACAAAAGCTTTTCCAGAAAGAGCTATGCAACCTAGCATACTAGGAAAGATGGCAACAGTGCTTTTTTCTGGCCAGTGCTAACTAACAAATGAAATTCATGTACATATACTACTTACTTTCTCTCGCTCCCCAAGAGCAACAGGGTATACAGTATAATTCCCGGATAGCTGGGATTGTCTTGGAGATAAGAGGAAGGCTATCTCCAACTGCATAACCCCATATTGGCTTGATGGGCCTTTTTAGACTTAAGAAAAGGTCTCCTAAAACATTTGCCATATGATTATATGTAGACATTTTAAAGTTCAAGGCCATATCAGATGGAGCACTCGTTTGTTTAAAGGAAATTTGTAAGCCTCGTATGCAAATCCAAATCAATAGAACTGCTTTCCTGCCACCATCTTGGAGCTACTTTATTGATTGGCCTTTATGTTTTTTATTGAACAGGAATTTACTCTATATTTACTTGCCCAAATAAAAAGGTTATCAAAACATAAACAGAATAGTTAATAATGTGAAATTTCTTTAATATTCCTACCTTTTTCTTTCGTGCTTCCAGAATTTCTTGCAATGGTGGTCGGCCTGAAAGTAAGAGAACCGTGTGGTTGAAATGTTATAACAAGGAAAGAATAGCTACGAATGGACACTGAAATGGGGGTAAGAGGCATATTATACCAGTTATTTGAAGACGATACTTAGCCCAGACACCATAAATAGCATCAGCTATAGTTCCTATCTGTAAATAGCATGATTTCCTGTCACTGGTAAGTGGAAATAGAAAATAACAGGCTCAAAAGGAAAATACTAGATCTAGGAAACTGCATTATTAAAGATTGATGCTTACAGGTTCATATTTGGTGATGGCATAAACCCATCCAAGACCAACTTGTTCGTACAGTTTCCTGAATGCCTGCAGTTGTTGTCAAGATATAAGTCATCAGTTATGGAGGGCTTAACTTACAGTGCCTCAGCACTCATAGATGAACCGACTAGTTTCAATATATCCCTATATTTAGCATATCCGGTCTTTATTGTTTATATATGTGAAGCAGTTTCTTCACCATATTTATATCAGTGGCAACAAATCAGATCATCAGAGCAAGAACTTTGATTAGACATTAATGACACTTGATTTTCTATTTAGGCAATGGCACTAATTAAGGCCTCAAAACATTTTTAGCACTCTAAAACTTGCTTTAGGCTATGTTTGGTTGGACATTAGGTTTTTAATGGAATAGAATAGTTTATAATAGAATGGAATATAAATGGATGTAATATTAAAAAAATGTTGTTTGGAAGGGATGGAAGGTTCATAATGTAATATAGTGAAATGTTGTTTGAAAGAAGGGTTCTTAATGTCATATAGATGTTGTTTGAAAGAAGAGTTCATAATGTAATATAGTAAAATATTGTTTATCATTTTACATCTCATCCTAAACCCCCCAAATCGGAGTTAACTTATTTTTACTGTTTATGATGAAATAGGATGTAATGTGAAACCTTCTCCTTCTATCCTATTCATTCCATTTTATTATAAACTCTCATTTTAAACGATAGGAATAATATTTCATTCCATTAATAACCACCCAACCAAACATAGCCCTAGACAACTAAAAGCAAAATTTATTGAAGGATGAACTAGCTTAAATTGCTATGCTCGCAACTGTCCAATCATAAACTTCTCTATAGTATGCAAGCATCTAAAAGGAGTTCTGAGTAGCTCCCTGATGGTTGCACTGGATCATAGAGGAAGTACGGACTTAATAACAAAACGGCACAATCTGTTAGTCATCCATCAATTAAGAAGCAGACATTAACACTAATCTAGAACCA
>JANQAP020000167.1:1862361-1884077 GCA_026874005.2 Erythroxylum coriaceum
AAGAGAGTGTTGAACTCACTTAGATTCTTTGTTAACCTTATCATTTTTGATAAGGTTTACAAAGAATCTAAGTGTGTTCAACACTCTCTTATGATTGAATTTAGGTTGCTTTATAATTAATGTCGACCTTAATATAATGTGATATATAGGATTAGTTCGAAAGGTCAACAAAGTTTATATACTGGTTATGTGAGTGAGTGAGAGAGAGAGAGAGAGAGAGAGATCATTAAGGTGATAATGCCCCTATGGAGGAAGTCAAGAAGATACTAGATAGAGCAGAGCCTTTACCTTCAATAGACAAACCTTAGATAGAGGTAACAATAGAGGAGATTAAAGATGTCAAACTAAACCTCAATAGCTTATATGATCTCCATATAGAGACCAAACAGTTGGAACAAAGCCATATGTGGAGAATGAAAAAGGCAATTTAACGCATATGAGTAGCAATTAAGCCCAATAAAGGATTGGTTGTCAGCTTAATTCCACCATATAGGGTTTCCAAAGAAATAACATTGCCTTATTTCTAGTTTAGCCATCAACAATTCCTATTTTTAACAATGATGATAAGGATGTTATAGGTTGAGTTGTTGATTTTCATACTTAGTTTTATATATTTCCCTTTTATTTTTCTTATCCTCTGTACATTTTGAACTACATTTTATGTTATTAGACATTTTATCCTATGTCTCTACAGTTTTAGTTTGGTTTCATTAGTAATTGCATTTTATAGTTTTTTTGTTAGTAATTATGCTAGGTGTAAATGAATTTTAGATATCTATCATATGGGTATTGCATAGTAGGCAATAAGAAAGCTCAAAGATGTTTTCTTCCATCTTTAACTTCCCTTCCTCTTTTACATTTCTATTATACTTTATATTTTTCATTATGCTTATCATTGGTATATTAAGGATAATGTACAATTAAATGTTGAGGTATTACTTTGATTATATTTTGATTGATTTTTAAGAAGAATAATCTAATTATAATCAGCTTAATAAGTGAAGATTTCAAGAAATATGGAAATGGTGTCTTGCTTAATGAAAGGAAAGGTTCAAGGTGTACAGGAAATATAGGAAACAGTGTCTTACTTAATAGGTGAAGATTTCAAGAAATATGGAAATTGGGAGATTCGTTAAAGATGTTGTACAGGAATTTTCCAAACTAGTGTCTTGCTTAAGGCGATTAATAAGACCTTTCTATGTTTGGTCCCTAAGAGTTCTAACCTGGCCACTTGGAGTGATTTCAGACCTATATCATGTAGTAATTTCCTCTATAAGATCATCGCTAAGATTTTGGAAAATAGGCTGAAAGATGTTCTTCACTTACTCATTAATGAGAATCAAGGTGCTTTTATAAGTAGTAGATATATTGGGGATAATATCCTTTTATTGCATGAACTTTTGAAAAGGTATACTCAAAGTAGAAGCCCTCAAAAAAGCACTATTAAAGTGGATCTACAAAAAGCTTTTAATAGTGTTAACTGGAGATTCTTGCTACAGACTACAGAGGTTATGAAATTTCCCCATAAGTTTATCAAATGGATTCAAGAATGCATTACCACTGCCTCATATGGAATATTGATTAATGGAAGCCCCATAGAGAAGTTTAAAGGCAAAAAAGGACTTAGGTAAGGGGACCCTCTTTCCCCTTACCTATTCCTTATTTGCCTGAAGGTTCCACCCTTATGTTGAAACACAACACTTCTTCTAACTCCAACTTCAGATACCATTCTAAATGTAAAATGCTTTCACTAGCTAGCTATGTTTTACAGATGATCTTATTCTTCTAAGTAGAGCAAATGCTCCTTTAGTTTCTCTACCGATGAGTACACTCCATAGTTTTAAGAACCTGTCTAGATTAAGTATCAATTTTCACAAAAGCTACTTCTTACTATCCAAAAGTGCTACTCACCTATCCAATTCTTTATCACAAGCAACTAGCATGGAAAGCAAAACCCTCATCTTCTGTGTTTAGGCATTCTTAACTCTTCCAAGAGACTAAGATTTCAAGAATGACTTCCTTTAATAGAAAAATTCGGAAAAGATTGGGGTCTTGGAGTAATAGAACACTGTCTTATAGAGGTAAACTTCAACTTTTGAAGTCGATAATTATGCCAATGTAAGTTTACTGGTGCTCTTACATCTTCCTCTAAAGGACTTATTAAAATTATGGAAAAAATGATGAAGCAGTTTCTATGGGGTAAAGGAAAAGGTGAGAATGGAATTGCAAAAGTGAATTGGAAGCATATTTGTCAACCGAAGGAGGTAGGTGGGTTAGGTTTGGAGTCAACCAACAAGAACAGCAGATTTCTGATGACAAAGAGAATTTGGAGAATCTAAGTGAAAAACAATCATTGTGGATCAAATGGATTCACATCTATATAATAAAAGGTAAGAGTTTTTGGGCTATAAGAATTAAAAATAGTTTCTTTTGGTTGTTCAACTAAATCCTCAGGTCAAGGGAAGATGTACAGTAGCATAATACATGTCAAATTGGGGTAGGAGATAGAATCTCTCTTTAGTATGATAACCGGAGTGGTCAAGGGGCTTTAATTCATAATCGATTGACAAGATCATTGCTGGGAAGGTTCTCTAAGAGCGTTAAGCTTCACAAGATAATTAGAAATGACAATTGGTTGCTTTCCTCATAAGAACTAAAACTTTTCCCATTCCTCAATACAGAGGCCTTGGGGAGAATGATATATACTTATGGCATGGGGTCTTTGTATCAAAAATCACTAATAGGAAAGCTAAAAAGTTTATGGATGGGGCAGTTACAAAAATAGGGTGGTGTTCCCTAATTTGGAGTAAGGCTCTCAAACCAAATGCCAGCTTTCTCCTTTGGCTAGCTAAGTTGAATAGGCTCAGCACTATGGATAGACTGAATTTTTATCCTCTTCTAAGCATTGTATTCTTTGCATCCTAATGGAGGAGACTAGGGATCATCTGTTCTTTGAGTGTGGTTTTTCTAAAAAGGTGTGGTTTCTCTAGTCTATGTGCCCCTGGTACTAGTCATTGCAGTCTCACATATATCTTACTAGAGATATCTTAACTGCATATCTCTAAATATGATAAGGAAATATTTACGGTCACAATTGCATCTTGTCTTCAAGCTATTTGGAAAAAGAGAAACAATCAAAGGTTTAAAGGGAGATCTAACAGCCTACTCTCTCTTATAGAACTCTCTACTGCAAATATTAGGGAACAACTAGTTATAAATCAGTTAGGATAGCATTGTAGCAGAGGAATGGCTCTCTTTTGGAGAATATAGTCCTTAATGTTTACTCATAGATCATATACTTCCTCAGTGGGTTCTCTATATTTTGGATACAGTAAAGAAAATAGTGCTACCCATGCATAGCTGTTTCTTAAGCAACTCAAGCAGATTTTGTAATAACCAACTCAAGAAAGAAGGGAAATGAAGATTAGAGGGAATCTAAATCACCTATAGATATTTGAGAGCCTCTTAGCATACCTCCTCCAGATCTACTACCTCATCAGTCGAGTTCATAAAGGAAGGTCCTCTATTGTCCCCTCCAGACTCCTAATATTCAAAATGAAGTGTATTACTCTTTGGATATTTACAAAACCTATAGAATCTGATCTCCTACCTGAGATGTAAATCTCTTCGAGCCAAGAGATGGATTGAAGAGACACCGCACCACCATCATCGTATTGCTGCATCCTGAGCTTTCCATCCCAATTGAGTAATCATCTGAAGTTTTGAGAAAGGTAGGGAGAGCTTTACCCTAATTGTTGATATGTTGTTGCACAAATCCTCCCAATTATGGTTTTTACATTGTCGTTTTGTTCGTTTAACTTTGTCTTTTTATCTCATGAGGGAGAGTCCTTCTCCTTAGTTGTAAACTAAACTTCTTCTCCTTAATGATTTTTTTAAATTATAAAAAAAAACAATTCAATACCATCGTCATCCTTTCACCAAAGGTTGATTTGGTTATTCTTTAACTTAATAAGTTTCATAAGTTTCATACGATTCATAATCAAAGGATACATATATCCTTATATATAACTTTATAAGATATTATTTTTATCAAAAAAACTTTATGAGATATTATTACGTTAATTTAAATAACGTGGTAACTTTGTGAGTTCTTATTATATTAATTAACCAATACGGTTTCTTATAATAGTCTCTTTTAATCAAATACATACACACTATTTGTATAAACTTGGATCAACTACTTTTATTCAATAACCTATTTCTTGTTATGCCTTGAATATTATAAGAAATTAGTCAATTCAAAATGTCATTACATTTTGTCATCTATATGATATTAACATATCTCTAAAACTTTGATAGCAGATCGTTAATAGGGACTAATAGTAATATTGCATAATGGACATATAACTTTTGTATCTAACTTTAAGAACTCTTCTTAAATATAATCTATATCTCTGAAATTTGGTTTATTAACAACTTAGTATCAACTATACTAAGAAAAAGTAATTTCTACTCAAAACAAAATATAAATGTAAAAAAGTAAATATTAGTTATATGTCATGAATACGAAACAAGATCAGGACTTTAATAATGTATTTAGTTACTCCCATTATTTTATTAAAAAATATAGCCCTCATTACTATTTGGAAAGATTATTCTAATCTCTCTAGCGGGATAAGATGCCATTTAAGTTTAGTTGGTTTAAATTTAGTTGATCTTGAGTTACTCAACAAACCAACTAAACTTAAATTAGGTAGATTACAACTTTATTAGTCACATCTCATATGTGGAATGATCCAAATTTTGGTTAAATTACTCATAATGGACCAATAAGGAAATAAAAGTATAAGTTGAGCTTAAGAAAGCTTAAGTTCATTTCTCCCTTAAACCTATTTTCTTATGGGTTACTAGTCACTCACATCTTCTAACACTCATACCTTCACCATTTGACCATCATTTTTGACAATCTAGGACTCTACGGAAAGCTCTCGGGGTGTTCTACAAAACCCTTAAATTTATTTCATAAAAAACGACCTTGATTTAGAGGGATCAAGACTAAAAGTTTTGGTTCAGTTAGGCAAATCACCAATCTCCTATTTTTAGTCATTTTTGGTGAAACTAACACCACCATCGTGTCTAATGGCCTTAAAAACATAGGGAAATGAAGGAAACTTGACACCAATCTACCCATTTTATTGGTGAGCAGAAATGGGTTATCTTTGAGCTTTAATCGTTCAATTCTCACAAACTGGGAGGAGTTTTGACGCAAAACTAGTGCCATTAGATTCTGTAAGGTCGTCATTTCTAGGTGGGTGGTGAAGATTACCGCCTCTTCAGAGCATGCTTTGATGACGGTGGTTATTTTCTGACCAACCTAGAAATGAATGAAAATAATTTTTAAAATTCTCAAATATTATGTGAATCCATTTTTATAAAAGCGGTGTATTGAAATTCTTCATAGTTTGTGAGATAAAAATTTAGAAAGGGTTATGTTCTTGTAGAAATGCATGAAATTGATTAAATTGAGTTGTTGTTGATTAGAATTGAGACTATTTAGATGTATTGCGTATAAATGAGGGTGTATAGGTTAGAAATTAGTATACTTGAATTATGAATTAGATTATTATGGATTTTGCGATGTAAATGTAGACTCAATTGAGTATAGACATGTAGTTTGGTGACCCAAATTGAGCTGTAGTTACTAGTGGATATAGAAGTGTATTTTTATTACAGGAATGACCCTTCTTTCGGAAGAGGGATGTCTATTTTATGGGGAAAAATTTACCAAATTTTCAGTAGGCTCCTCGTCAAATGCAACATCGTTGCTTTTAAATAGAAAATAGAGCTCCTTAATATTGAGTCATGATCTTATTCTCGAGGTATCTGAAATTGGTTTAGGTTCTAAATCCTAATGATCATTTCTATTTTTCTTTCTATAGATCAATCAGGAGCAAAACCCTCTACTTTGAGACACTAGGTTCGGTGTGAAGGAGCACATTCTATCTGTGAGTTAATATTCATGGTTATGAACATGCATTAGAATTCATTCTCATATTCATCACAGAAATCACCATCATTATCATATGCACATATGATACTTATACATATGGATTGACGCATGTATACATATTTTTGTTATACAATGTTATGGTTTTCTTTATTTGTGATGATGTAAAGGATTGTTATGGTATGAGCTACCTAGTGGGCGTCACCAGGTTGTGTGCACAGTGAGTCAATTGGTCAGGTATGGATTTGAGTTAGTATTTGATCCATTGGTGGATCCATTTATTGACATATGAGATGATTAGGGTAGTTCGGTCGAGCTTGCTCTCGGACACCATCTAATATATGGTACATGATATGATTGTGTGATTGTGGTGATTCGGTCAAGCTTGCTCTTAGATAGCAATCATGTCGTATGAGGCTGTGGTAGTTTGGTTGAGTGTGACTCTCAGACGACAATCCATTACATTTAGACCAAATGACCTATGTTAAACAAGAGAGCCCCTATGGCTATATTCTATGGGTAAGGGGTATGTTATAGGGTTATTTGTTAGTCCTCCACTATTATTTGTGATTTGTGACTATAATAATTATGTTACATGATATTGATTAGGGATGTCAATTCCAGCCCGGCCCGGCCCGTTTTTGGCCCGGGTTTGACGGGCCATGGGCGAGCCCCGGGTTTGACGGACCATGATCGGCCCGACAAAACGGCGTCGTTTTGTCCAAAACGATGCCGTTTTGTAATTTTTATATTAAAAAAATATAGACGGACTGGGTTTAGCCTGGGCCACGGGCCGACCACGGGCTTGTCGGCCCATCGGCGGGCCGGGCTATCCCGATCCACGCGGGCCACTGGCCGGCCCTCGACTCGCAGTTTTTTAAGCCTGGCCGGGCCGAGGACAGCCCGGGCCTGGCCCTGCCCATTGACATCCATAATATTGATATGGGAAATGCATGCATATTCATGAACAAAATCATTATGTTATGAAATTGCTTTTATAGATGTAATACATTATAAATATATACATATATTGATCATTTTGAAATCTTTAGGAGTGCATAACCCAATATGAGAAATCCATTTCATTACTTGTATGTCTATGAAAATTCTCATTATGATGATTTTATAAGTGATCCTTTGACTTGAGGTCTCCAAAGTTATCTTGTATAGGGATTGCTATGTTTTGATGCTACTTATGACCTATTATAATCATAGATATCTCATTCGATAGTCATTGGATGTAGCATAAACTATATGGAGGTAGCTGAGTAATAGAGATATGACTTGTAACCCTAAAGTAATTAGGGAGAATGTTTTATTGTTCTTAATTAGTATCTTTTAGCTTGAAGGTGAGTACTCAGTCCATAATTTTTTTAAGACAAACCCGTCATCTTTACCTAGTAGGTTGGAGAAATTAAACGAAGAATAAAAAGGTGAAGAGACGTTTGAGATATTTCAAGAGTGCATGGACTCAGCAGAGATTGGAAATTTAGAGATAGGGAAGATGCTGGAGGTGAATGATCATCAACTTAGATCCTATCCTGAACAACCTTACGTGGAGGAGGCTCAAACTGTGACACCTAAGGATCATAATTTTGTCACATGAGGAGAAAAAGGGGTCGAGCCAATGATAATAAACAAAGGCACTGCTTAGGAGGCAACCCAAGGGAAGCTAATTTCTTTTCCTTTACATTTTCACATTTCTTTCTTATATGCATGTGTAATTTAAAGTTTGTTTATTCTTATTTGTTTTTAAGTTTTCAATGAAATGAGAGAGAGAATAAAACAAACAAAAAAACAAACATTTTCTCTTTTTCTGTTGCTTCTAGGGTTATATAGTCATGATTAGAGAGTGAATTGACTAGAAGAATCCATAACAACTTCGCATGTACTTTTACTCTTGTGATTGGTCAATATGCATTATCTTTAGAAGAGTAGTGACTAGTGGTAGGCATAAGCCAGTAAGATTTTGAGCCTTATTAGACTAACACATCCATATCAGTTTCATTGTCTTTTGTTTATGTGTGAATTTCATGACATGTACATTCTGACTTTGTTTTGATTTTATATTCAAAACCATATCTTTATCACAAGCTTTAACATGGAAATGATATAGACATTCTTTCTTTTTATAAACTACATTAGCCAAATAGCTTACCCTTTGATGTGAATTTTCCCATTGTTAAGCCTCCTTTAAGCTATATTAGCCTTTCTTTTTGTGCTAACCATATTACATGCTTTAAACCTAACCAAATGTCCTACCTAAGCCTTAAAGCTAGTGGAGCATTTGTTGATTATTAATGATTGTGGATGAACAAGGGTATAAGTGTGGGGGTGTGCATATGTGTGGGATGGTTATAATTATTGAGATGTTATTTTATGTCTTATCAATGAGATTCCCATGTTGATGTAGCTTCTTTCAATTTTCAAATGAAAAGAAAAGCAAAGAAAAAAGAAAGAAAGAAAAAGAGAAAAGAAAAAGGAAAAAATGTTTGAATAAAAGTATCAAGGAGGAAACACAACATTTTTACAAAGTTATTTATGATAAACGTCTCCTCCTAAAGTTGTATATAAAGGGTTGTTTGATTACAATGTGAACAAGGGAGATGTAGTTCTCAAGGGTCACTCCCTATGGTTATATATGATCAACTTTTATGAGTGATATATGCTTAATGTGGTTTATGGTGTGAGAGCTTGAATTTGAGTTAGGAAACATGATTTTTGCATTCACATAACTAATGGTACCAAGTGTTGAATGAATGTTAATTTTTGTGCTTGATGTCGCATTGAGTGTTACTTTTGCTTCACTAGCTTTGACAGATTTTGCACTACTCTATTAAAATACATCTCACCTTATCCTTACCCATATTACAACCTTGAAAAGTCCTTTGGTTCATGATTATACATGTGACCCTTAGTGGTAGAGAAATGAAATAATTTGCAAAGTTATGAATGATTTTTCAACGCACCTATGAATATATCTTATTTAAACACATTTTGTCCAAGTCTACCTCTAAATTGCTCAGTTTCTAAAGGTGATGAATGTTGATTAATCATAAGTAGAAGCATTGAATGTTGAATTCTTGCTATGGTTTTTGAAAGTCTTCATCTTTGCTTATGACTATATATTCTTGGGAAATATGAAAAATGAGTAAATTTTTTAGGTATGCAACTTTAATTCATATGCTTTGCCCAAGGATGGCCAAAAGCTAAGTGTGGGGGAAATTGATATGTGCTTAATTGGTTATGAATTTATTCCATAACACTTATTGTTTAATGATATGAAATGCTAAGACATTTACTTTAGTTCATATTTGGTTTTAAGCACAATTTGGAAGCGAAAGGGCTAAAGTGAGTCAAAAGTACTATATTTGAGCTGTCTTCTTGGGACTCACACCCACTTGTCTTCATGGAGCAAGAAAGAGAAGCTCTAGAGAGAAGATAAGAAAATACATAAAAATGAAGAGCATGAAGATTGTTGAACCAGCTCACGGCCATGCATGATTTGTCATGGTCGTGAGACACATCTCATGGCCATGATAATTGAGTTATGGGCGTGAGACATTTCTCAAGCCCATGCAAGGTGGCTCACGACTTTAGTCCCATGACTCACACTCACAACTATGAACAACCACTCACCCCTGTGAGCAATGGCCATTTGTCCCATTTTAACCCTGCTTTTTGATATAAAACGATATAATGTGACAACAAAAGATATGTTTCGTTTGGGGTTTTCGTTTTGGAAGTGAAAGCTCTTGATTTCGAAGAAGAGACGGGGCAAAGCTCCATTCCTTTGGATACCCATGGAGGGTTAGTTTCCTGACGCCAGTTCGGAGGCGATATCGATGCCGAAGAACCCAGTTAAGCATTTCTTTCATTGTTTTTGTTGTTCTTTCTCTCTTAGGGATTGATTATGTTATCATATGCTTATGGATTTGGGTTTTCATATATGAGTGATCTTTATTCTCGTTATCGTTAGACTGTTTATGTATGAACTCATTTTTAGAATCTTTAACACAATCTGTAATTGTTGTGTTTGGGCATTGCTAGAATCTTCAGTATAATCTGTAATTATTATGTTGATATTCATTTGTAGCAACTAATGGTTTTGGATAATAAGGGATACAATCCATAATTGTTGTGTTTTTTATTGGTGTCGAATCATTAGGGATAAACATAACTTAAGTTAAATAACCCGAGCGCATGTGGTTGTTCCCTTGATTAATCTGTTTTCTAAACTCGTAATGCAGCTGTCCAATTAAATCTAGAGAGCTTTTTTTAGGTTGTTAGATGGTTAGGTTTAATTAACGAACGTCTCTTAATTAAACACAACCTAAGGGAAAATTGTAGTTAACAAAGCTTGTTTTTAATCTACGATTAATAGTTACTATGAGAAGTATAAGGATAACAATTCAATGAAGTGTGTTTGATTTTATATAGGTTGAGATTGAACCAGTGATTGGGTCCCTAATACATTCATCACTTTTTATCATTTTTGAATGTTTTCTTTAATTTGTCTTCATTAGTTTAGTTTTCTTTTCTTATTTGAAATTAAACCAAAACACATGACCTAAACACCGATTGATTTCATTTCAAAAGCTTTACATATACTCTCTCTAAGATCGACCTAAACTCACCATTATTATAATTGTAGGTCTAGTTATTTTGAGTAGTGTTACAACGCGTTACATCAACTACTACTAATATTCACATTATTATTATTATTATTATTTTATTTATTTATTTATTTATTTATTTATTTACTCTGTCTCTGTCTCTGTCTCTGTCTCTAGCTCTTCTCTCTTTTCATGTGGGTCATTTAACAACAGTCTTTCAGTTACTTAAGGGTAAGGTTGCGTACTATTATGCCTCCCCAAATCCCGTGTGTAAGCAAGATTCATACTGAGTGTTATTGTTGTTGTTTTCAAATTCAATAAAAAAAAGCTAATTGTTTAAGTTTTTTATTTTTGTTTCTTCCAATTTTTTAAAATTATGAAAATCATAAAAAGCAATTTTTGTTTTTTCATAATCTAATTTATTATGAACTAAAAATTTATTTAATTAAAAATAATTCATTTTTAAGTTTAACTAATTTATAACTCATATCAATGATAAAAATATAATTATATTGACATAGACCGTTTGGTTTTACTTATATTTTTCTATTATAGTTTTTAATTTTCGTTTTCTAACATGTTTTTATTTTTATTTGAAAAAATAAAAAAGGAAAAAAGGAAAAAATCTGTAAACTCAATATTATATAAAGAAGTGTCACAAAACCTTGCCGGGCGGGAAATCTTAAGGAAAAACTCTATATATATATATACAGGATGTTTGGAATCTAATGAATTGAATTGAATTCAATTCATACGTTTAGAATGTTAAAAAAGATATGACTTGAATTCAACCATGTAATTGAAACTTTTTTTCTTTATGAATTCAATTCACATCTCCAATGGTGCGATTTGATGTGTGAATTAAAGAGTCAATTCTTTTTCAAAATATTAAAAATTATTTCCCCAAATATACACATTATAAATATACAAATTACTACAAAACACACACACATTGATTACATACTATTTTTAGTTAAGGATAAAAAAATCATATGACGTAGTTGAATTTATTTTTATTGTCTTCCAAATAATGTAATTAAATTTAATACTAATATTTATAGATTTATTTCAAGCAATATAGATTGAGTTTAATTCAATATCACAAATATAATTGATTTTAATTTATTAATAAATTCAATTTAAAATTTCCAAACAGCCAATAGGATATTTCAATCGGCTAATCTAACAAAACCTTGCCGCGCGGGAAACCTTATACCAGACTCAGTTGGATATTTTAATCGGCCAGTCTAAAGTTTCCTACTTAACGCCCAAAGCCCCCTTTTCTCGTAAAAGGCGGGAACAAAACGCCTCTTTCCCTCCGACGCTCCTCACACCGCCTCAATTGCCCCAGTCAATGTCTCCTAAACCCTAATTTCCTCAATTTCATGGACAGATCGGCAGAGAGAGCAGACCCTTTGGCCGTAGCCGGTGGCACTGGGGACATCCGACAGCCGGAGCAGAAACGTGTTCACCGGAGGCTTGTGCAGTCGACTCTGTTCCCTCATAAATCTCCGGTGATCCCCAATTGTGACGCGAAGGTGGAGAGAGAGAGCAATGTTGAGAAGTGTGGTCAAGAGGAGGAATGTTGTGAAAGTCAAGGCAAGATAAAAAGAGCTCGAAAAGGCAAAACTACTACTCCGCCTAGTAAATCTCTTGAAAAGGTTACATTGCTTTAATTTGGGTTGATATAATTGCAATCGTACTTGGATTTACTTGTGAAATTATGATTTTGGTTCATTAATTTGATTGATTAAGCAGACTAAAAAGAAGTCATCTACACCTAGAAAGGATGCGTCTCCTCTTACTAAGAATGCGATAAATAACGGCGAAGTTGCTGCCAATTCGAAAGAGAATGAGAACGCATCACCACCACCAATCCCTAACTTGATGTTAGAGGCAAAATTTGCGGAAGAGGTTAGTGAAATTGTCTTGGGTTGTGATTTCTCTTCCTGTTAGTGAAATTCTGGTGGGTTGTGTTTTCTCTTCCCGTCTGTTATGAGCACTTATGTTGCCTTCTTTTATTGTTCTGTCAGGAAATTTCACGGGTATTTACTGGAGAGAGAGTGCACCCTTTGTTCTTGTCACGGAAACTGAGCAAGAAATGTCAGGAGATGAATGAAGCTGAGAGTAATTCTTTCTCAATTCGGAAGAAAAATGAAGGCGCTGCAATTGGTCCCATTCATGTATTTGAAAAATATGAGGTATCCTTATTGTTTGGATCTGTTCAACTAAACAAGTTAAAGAATGGCATAACCTGTGACTTTGAAACTATATGAAAAAGGAAACAACCAAGCTCTTCTTTTTTGAGTCTTAAAATATCTTGTTGGTGGTTGATGCTGCTATTTTGTTAGTTTGCCCAATATAAGCGACGCTATTAACTTGATTAGCTAGTGACACTGTTGGTGGAACGTAGTGGTACTTGTGAGTTTTTTGTTTTGTGAGCTTGGTTTGTGGATCATTGGCTTGTAATTATTTCCCTCTCTCTAATCTCACTTTAACTTTAAAAAAAAAAAAGGGACTGTATGAAAAGGAACACTTTATGGAAAACTAACATGTTTGGCCAAGTTAAAAGTAGCAAGCATACACTATTAATGAGCAAGTATAGTTCTAGGAAGTTTAAAAGATAACGGGAATAAGAACACTGTTTTTCCCATGGCTCTACGTTAACACAAAAAGGAAATTTTGGTCCATTGTGGTTAATTAAATTGATTAAAGTTAAATGCCTGAAATTTTTTTGGTGCTTGGTGAATCAAAGTTGGAGTTCTGTTATGTAGGATGATCACCTGTCTTTTGATTGGAGAAACTGGAATGTCCGTGAGCAATCCTTCATTGGTAGCCATTGTGCAATAGAAGGTCTGCTCTCATGTATATCTAAAGAATCTTCTTAGTTGGCAATGATTTATAAGTTTACTTGTTCATCTCGTTTGCTTGACACATTATTCCTTGAAGATCAAGCGCAGTGTATATCTCAACAAGAAACACTAGGAACAATCTCTGCCACATCTTCTGATGTTCAATTATTCAGTTGCAACTTTTCACAGAGCAAAGATATGGTATGCATTTCAACACAACTTTTGTATTGTTTACCCATTTGTTTCTTTTCAACAGTTTGTCAATTATCTAATTCCCATACTTCATTTGAAAACATTTGATCAATGATCGAATGATTTTTTATTCTACTGATCATAAGACCATTATGTACAGTTTTGTTACAGTGATAAAAAAGGAAATACTCTACAAGAAAGATTAAGCTATTACAAAGTACTTTCGTATCTATATAAATGTAGCTGACTTTCCTTGATATATGCTATTTGGTTTACTTTAGATATGCCAGCTGGCTTTTTTGAATATACATCAACTCTCCCCCTCAAGCTGATGTATACATATCATACATGCTCAACTTGGATAGTGATGCATAAAATAGCTGCTAGTAATGACATGACTCATCGTGTTAGTCGATTGATTTACACTTTTAATACAAGGAATTTGGGTTATCCTTGATGTATTTTCTGTCCAGTTCAATATGCTTTGTTTGATTGTGTTATACTAGATTATTAACAATCTCAATGGTCGTTTCATCACAAAAAATACCATAGCTCCTTTAAATCAGACCCAAGTTCACTTAAGAGATTGCTTAGCCATGTAAGGTTTGTGATTGCATGATGACAAGCATAGTATTAAGCTTCTTCAGTTGTCAATAATACCACATTATGTTTCTTACTCTTCATGTCACTGAATTACCTCTAATAAATGACACATACCTTGAAATAGACTTTCTATCTAATTCAGAATTAGAATTAGCAAAGTAAGAATTTGTATAACCCACATCTAGATTTCCATTTTTAGAGAAAATAATACCTTTACTTGGAAGATTTTAGATAATTAAATTATGATTTACTACATTCAATTGTTGATCATTGTGTTTCTACATAAGGTGACTCATAACAAAAAGTCCATTAAGCCAAGAACCTCCAAGCATTATACAAGATTGCGACAAGCGTCACAATCTCACAAGTCTCTATAAAAGCAATCACTATTTTTAAGAATGGAGTCAATTTTATCTATTCACTTTTCTCACTAAAATATCACTTTTCTCTCTCTAGCTCTCATTGACTTGATTGTTGAAGACCAAATGTCAAAAAACATTCAACACTTGGTTTTGCAGCTCTATGAGGAGCACCTAAAGTCTGATAATAGAACTTTAAGCATAGATCTAGTTTTGGAGAATTTAGGTACTCGGAAAATCATACTTATCACATCCCACTTTCTCTTTCCCTTAGGTAACTCAACCATCTCCCAAGTAAAGTTCTTCTATAGGACCACCATTTCTTCTACCATAGTAGCTATCCACTTGGGATCTTTAAGGGCTTCTTGAAAATGACCAGGAATAGATACAAAAGACAATTGAATTGCAAATGTTAGGTTAAATCTAGAGACAAATGATGATAAAAAGTAAAACTTGAAATAGGATAAATACCATTAGAAGATAATTTGGAGAAACCCAACTTATAAATTCCTTCAACGTGAGGAATATCCTTACCTTAAATGCCAAATTGAGAATTTGAGGTAAAATTTTCTTTAGCATTGTTGGGAGCAAAAAGATAGAATAAAATTGAGGTTCCAAGGATATGAATAATCACCTCAAAGTTAATATTAGAAGAGTCATTTGATGACATGGTAGTATCATCAAGAGGGGCACTAGAATTAGAATTAGGAGCATTCTATTCTTATGTACCCCTTTTGAATAACTTGGCTAGTTTTCATCCTTTCTTTCATCATGTTTGGATTCATAGATTTTCCATTTATAATGGAGATAATTGAGGCTCCCTTTTCCCCTTGTATTTCATAACCTTTTCTCTTATGAATTCACATGTTCTTCTTCCATACTATTAATCTCCTCCTAAAGAGGACCACAACTACATCTCCATAAAAAAATGACTTACCTACACAAAACTAAACATTCATGGATACATAATATTTACTTTTAAGATGATGGAAACATGTATAGTTGTTTTTGTAAGAGACTAATTTACGAACTCACGACCATAGTTAGAATAAAAATTTGAACCTGTGTTTGAAACTATGATTGTTATTCTTTAAAACTTATATTCCTTGTGTAACATCACTATTAGATCTCATCAAACATGCTTAACTCACTCTAGCATAGTCATCAATGAAGACAAAAACATTTATGGCTTGAAGTTGGAGTAGAAATGAGACCTCATATATAAATATGAACATATGGAAAATAAGTGAACTTTTATCAAAATTGAATTTAAAGGACACGATAGCTTTTATCTTAAATGCACTGGTCGAAAGTTAGAATTACAATAGTTGAAAAAACTTACAAAATAGGAAAAGATGGATGTTCTGAACAACATTGCCATAGATGGATCTTTTTCTTGTACGACATTTCTTTGCTTGAAAGCCATGACCAAGTTTAGATTTCAGCTCCCCACCCGCTCAAAGTAGTAAAGACTCTCTATCTCTTTCCAATGCCAGTTGTCATCTTTGTCAAATTGTCCTAAAGTGCACAATGAGTTGAATATAAAGTTATAAAATAGTTAAGATTTTGGTAATCTTACTAATAAATAAAAGGTTATTGGAGAGATTAGGTGCAAGTAAGACAGATGCCATAGGGGGTGTATGAGAGAGAGACATGCCTTAGTCTTATAATGATCATAGATATACCATTAATGACTTAGAGCAGACTTGTGAAGATATTAAAGTGTTAAGGATAGAAGGACCGCTAGTCATAAGATTAGTTGCTCGTGAATTGATAACTGTTAGAACTTGAAGAAATAAAATCAACCCTGAATCACTTCTTTGAGAAGACACTTGAGTTATAAGAGAAGCAAAAAAAGGATGAGTATTGATGTAGCCTAAGTAGATTCCTTTTCTTTTCTTTTCTCTCAGCTTGCATATAACCATGCTTCTTCCAAGAAACTCCAATTGTACTTTTGGTACCATTGCAGCGAGTACAAAGATGAGTTGAAGCCTTAGAATTGTCCTTTTGGATAGCCATAGTTGAAGACTTGGAAAGCCCTTTTGTTGACATGGTGACTTGTCTTTGTACTTATTGGAGGACTAGTGAATAAGCTTCTTTCAAACTTGGTAAAGGTAGCTAGAATACAACTACTAACTCGGTCTAAATTGTGATGAAGTTTTGCAAAAAAAAATTATGGATTCGATCTTTAGTAATATGCTTCCTTGTTTGTCAATATTAGTTGGGCATGTCATATCATTAGGCCTCTGACAGTCAATCTTTATAAAGATTGAATTCAACTCATTTTAGTATTTTGTTAGAGGCCAATTGCCTTGACGCAATTGAAAGGACTTCATTAATTCATGACCTTAAGTAGAATGAGAAGCATCAATATAACTCCTTTTAATTGAATCTTGTACCTCATTAGTTGTATCAAACTGCACGAAGTGTGAAATTAGATTATTGGTCATGGAATTAGTGGGCCATAATTCGACAACTACATTTTTTGCCTCTCATTCATCATAGCCTGGATTATCCTCTTTAACTGTGGTCTTTCTACTTGTTAAATAACCCTTTTTTCCTCCTACCAATGATATGCATCTTTGTTACTTAATACTAAATGTAATTGTCAATACCATCCAACTTTATGTGGATTGTAGAAGAGGCTTTATGAATGGTTTCGATGAAGAGTCTCTTGTTGTCTAGAAATTCAATGTTAATTTTGTTAGACATGATTGCTATTAGGTGATGGCTAGAACGTAGGATTTTCTAGTGGCAGCTATAAGTAGGTTTTTAGCTTAAAAGAATAGCTTTTTTTTTTTCCTTTGGTACCAAATTGATAAATGGTTGAATAAATTGTACTATACTGATCATAAGACATTTAACTACAAGATGGGCACAATGATAAACAAGAAAATATTATAGAAATGCTAAGATTAAGTTATTAAATATTTCGTCTGTAGATATTGCTGATTTTCCTTAATATATGTGGACTCATTTGCCTTGAGATGTGTCAGCTGACTTCCTTTAATATACGTCAACTAAAAAAATTTGATTTTTCCCTTCATTTGGATTTTTATAGAACTATGCTACATTGATTCTTAATCTAATAACATAAAGCCAATATTGACAGGAATTTGAGGATAAAGCTTGTCACGTTTTTGGCCACACAAGAGAATCAGATTTTGGGCAGCAAAGCAATTTTGCTCATGAAAGGTAGGAGTTCTATACAAGGTTTGTGGTTTTTGTCATGACTATTTGTTTAAGTTGTAGCAGACGCATCCAATTATGTGGAAAGAGTTATTTCATGAAAAGAGTCATTTTAGGCATAACGATTTTAATTAACTTTCATAGTTGTGGAAAATAAGGGTGGAAGTGTGTATTTTGATATATTTTGCAAGTTATACAACCTTGTTTATGTACAAAGGGTGTCCAAAGTAAAAAAAAAGAAGGAAAAGTTTACCTAAATCCCTTAATCATAGCCCTCTAACAAATCCTACAATTACAACTCTTAATTAAAGGAATAATAGAGGATTGCTTAAGAGTACTTGCCAACACTACCCCCCAAGTTGGTGAATAGATATTATCTATTTCATCTTGGTAACAATAGATTGAATCATAGGGTTGCTCAATCACTTAAATAAGTATGTTTGAAAGTTGGGAGTTAGTGGGCATATAAAGTGTACAAATCAAACCACCATCTAGCTTTTCTTTAATAAGTGTTTGTCCACCTCGATGTGTTTTGTCTAATCAAGTTGTATTGGATTTTGTGCAATACTTATTGATTTATTATCGCAGTAAAGTCTTATAGGACCATTCCACTTAATCTTCAAATCTTCTAAAATAATCTTCAACTATAGTAAAAATTTCCTTACAATATTGTTCGAAATTCTTATTCAACACTTGACCTGGTCACCACATTTTGTTTTTGCTTCTCCATATAACTAAACTTCTACCAAGGAAAGTACAATACCCAATGGTGGATCTTCTACCAACCATTGACCTATCATAATTAGCATTGTTGTATGCTTCAAGTATAAGTCCAACACTCCTTTTGAACAAAATGCCTTCTCTTAGGGTCCTTTTAAGACAAGGCAACACCCTGTAAGCTTTATGCAAATGAACTTCTTTAGGATTGTGCATGAGTTGATTGATTACACTCGCGATATAGGCAATGTTAGGCCTAGTATGAGATAATAAGTCTCCCAACTTGTCTATGATACATTTCCTTGTTAATTTGTGAGTGGATCAATCGGTGTACTTATTGGCTTGCATGTTGACTTTGTAGTATCCTTTAAAAGGTCAAGGATGTATTTTTGTTGAGAGATAAAAATTCCCTAATGTGAGTATGCAATTGCTATTCCCAAAAAAATATTTCAATCTTTAATTTTGAACTCTTTAACCAACTTTTATTTCAAAACTTGATATTTATTCTCATCATTTTCTGTGATTATTTTATCATCAATGTATACGGGCAGAGTTGTAACTCCCCCTGAGTCTGAGTGCTTAATAAAGAGAGTATGGTCTCCTTGGCTTTGGTTATACCCCATGGCTCACATTAATTTGGAGAATCTTCCGAACCAAGCCCTTGGTGACTGTTTGAGTTCATGTATATCTCCCCCTTAAGATCTCCATGCAAGTGCCAATCATAGTGAGCAACTAGGGACAACAAGAATCTTATGGTGTTCATCTTAGCAGCTAAAGCAAAAGTGTCTTGATAATTTATTCCATAAGTTTGAGTATATCCCTTAGCTATTAGTCTTGCTTTATACTAAAAAATTCAATTCTACTAGCCTTGTTCCTTTTGGTAAGTCCACTACTTCCTAAGTTTGGTTTTTTACAAAGCCTACATTTCAACATTCATAGCATTTTTTCATTTTTCATAGGATAAAACCTCAGATAATATGATAGGAATGTATAGTGTTTAAGCTCATAAAGATGCTCATATGAGAAGCTGAACATTTTTCAAAAGACATAAAATGTGAGAGTGGATATAATTGGTGTTTAGTACATTCCCTAGTTTCTTTTCTAATGGGAATAGGAAAATTAATATCAAAAATAGGTTGAGTTTGAATTGTAGGGTTAGAAATTCTGACCTCATTTCTAGAGTTCAAGTTTGATGCTTGGACTTGCATTGGTTCAAGCATTAGATTCTTCTTCCTTGGATCCACTTTAGAGAATCGTGGATCATCAATGGTGCCATCACCTCTGGTTATTGGTTTGGTTTGTGAAGATTGGTCTTGAGGAGAAATTTGGTTTTTGTTTAGTTCAGAGTGGTCTTAGGAGATTTATTTTGGTTTTGAGAAGATATAGACCCTCATTGCATATGACACTGACACGTGCAAATGTTATAGGTTGATCAAGAAGAAAAAGGTCTTTATCCTTATCTTATAGAAGTATGGCCTCCCCTTGAAGACAAGGTTTAGTGAATATGGCATACTTTCAACAAAAGTAACATTTGTTGAGACAAAAAAATGTTTGGTCGGAGGATTATAGCATTTGTACCCTTTTGGGTTGAGGAATACCAAATTCCATCTATTTTGATTATTATTGTGAATAGATGACATACAACCGATATTTTATTAACTAGATGATACTCAGGTCAGGATAGAAATAAGAAAGTGTATCCATTTTTGAATCTTAAAACCTTTGATGGTAGTTTGTTTATGAGATGTGCGACTGTGAGAAGTGGCAAGGAGGACTATTTCAATCAAGTTGTGGAAGGCTAACACAAGATTTGAGAATAATCCCTTCTCGTTGGAAATATGGTGACAAAACTTGATTGAAATAGTCCTTAGCATGATCTAATTGAAACTTTTCTATTCCAACCCTAATCTAAAGTTTGATCATGTTATGGAAATTGGAAAGGACGCTAGTCACATCAGATTTGGATTTTAATAAGAAAATTTGAGTGATCTTAGTATAATCATCAATAAAGGAGACAAACCATCCAATACCAAAAATATTTTGAAATGTAGTTGGACTACATATGCCACTTTGTGTTAATGCAAAAGGAGTCGAACTTCTTTTATTGTTGTTTGGAAAACTAACACGTTTGTGTTTTGCAAGTTCACATACATTACAATGGAAATTCTCACTTCCTAACCCTTTGAATAAAGAAGTAAGCGCAAGTTTAAGAACTCTAAATTAGGGGTGTTCAAGTCTTAGATGGTGAAGCCATATTTTATCTTTTTTGGCATGAGATTGTTGAATAGACATGATAGAGGTGATTTACCCTTGCTAACACTCAAGTTTTCAAGTGTTTCAAGGTAGTAGATACCATCCTTAGCATGTCAATTCATCCTCATGGAATCCTGTTCTTGAAATACACAATGGCCTTGTTTGGTTGGCATGGATTTTTGATTGGAAAAGTAATCTTTTTTTTTAAATTTATATTATTATGTTTGGTTCATTTTTTTGAGTAGTTAGGAAAGTAAAAACTTTCCCAATCTAGGAAAAGTATTAGCACTTGGATTCTAAATCCCATCACCCCCTTAGTATTTAGATTACTTTCCTCAGAAATTTAATGTAAAAAATACGCTAGCCAATTCAACCATTCCTTCTCTCTCAACTCTACGGCAACTCTTTATAAAACTCAACTTTCTCTTTAACTATTCTTATTGTTCTCCCGTTAGAGTGTGATGCTCGTCCCTCCTTTGATTTGACATCTGCCCAGTTTTTGATTTTTTCTGAATTACTCATTTGTTTCTGTGAAGAAGCTGGTGGGAGGTTCTCTTTAAGCAACTCAACTAATTTGTTTGGCCAACAGAAACACACCCTAAACCACTTTCACTTTTTCATGTTTGATTGCCTTTCCCAAAGTCTTGATTCACTTTTTCATGCTCGATTCTTTCCCCGTGGCCCGTTTTGTATCTCCTTTCAAGTGTTGTTCTCTATAAAGTTTTAGTTTGTTAATTCGTAAATGCTTCTGATATTCAGAAGATATTTGGCATTTTTTTATTTTCATTTTGAGATTGTCTAGTTGAAATAATGCACTATTTGTATTTTTTTTCAATGTTAGAAAAATTTTGATATTTGATTTGAATTTTAAGATTTATCTTTATATTCGGTTGAGGTTTTTTTAGTATTTTTCAATACTATATTTATGATATAACAGTATTATATGATTAGAATATCATAAATGAAA
>JANQAP020000167.1:1931952-1950863 GCA_026874005.2 Erythroxylum coriaceum
GCAGAAGGCCTTCTTATTTGAAGAGCATATTTATGCAGTCTTCCTCAGCTTATACTCCTAATACTTATCCTTTTACTGTCAATCCTAACTTTAGTGCCCTTATGTTGAATTTCTAGCTAATGTCACTGCTATTCAAGAACCAACATCTTATTTTCATGCCAACAAAGATCCTAACTAGGTTATAGCTATGAATTCAGAGTTGGATGCTCTTGAGAAGAATGGAACATGGGAGCTTACACCATTACCCAAAGGAAAGAGGGCTATCGGTTCTAAGTGGGTTTACAAGGTGAAATTGAAGCTGAATGGGACAATCGATCGATTTAAGGCAAGATTAGTCGCCAAGGGTTATAATCAGATTGTCAGGGTTGGCTACAATGGTATTTTCTCACCAGTAGCCAAAGTTGTTATAGTGAGAATTTTGTTTGCACTTGTGGCTGCTAAAAATTGGCTTTTGCATCAGCTTGACATCAATAATGCTTTCCTTTATGGGTTCCTTGAGGAGGAGGTTTTTATGCAGCCCCCAGAAGGTTACACTAAAGCAACCCCAAATGAAGTTTATAGATTAAAAAGGTCTTTATGTGGTATTAAGCAGGCTTCTCGGCAATGAAATGTAGAACTCACTTTTCAGCTGCAGAATTATGGCTTCAAACAATCACAGAATGATCATTATTTGTTTACTCTCATGACTTCTCCTTGTTTTTTCATCATCTTGGTTTATGTGGATGATATGTTGTTAACAGGTGATTCAGAGATGGAAATTTGTAAGGTGAAGGAGTTTTTAGATGTTGTTTTTACTATAAAAGACCTTCAGTATGCTAAGTATTTCTTAGGTCTTGAGATTGCAAGATCATCTCAAGGTACATATGTCAACAAGAGAAAATATGTGTTGGATCTGATTGAAGGCGCAGGTTTGATGTGTTGCAAACCTGCACCTACACCTTTGCAGCGAGGTTTACCTTTGACAGCAAACAATGGACCACTTCTTACAGATCCACAACCTTACAGACATTTGATAGGGAGGCTATTGTACTTGGGTTATACTAGGCCAGACATAACTTTTGTTGTGCATCAGTTAAGTCAATTTGTTCATGCCCCTACTATCGTTCACTGGCAGGCAGCACAACATGTCTTGTGTTATTTAAAGGGCAGTCCTTCTTTAGGTTTGTTTTTTCCTGTTGTGAATTCTTTTATACTTAAGGCGTATTGTAATGCGGATTGGACTGCATGTCATGTTACCAGACGTTCTGTTTCTGGTTTTTGTTTATTTTTGGGATCTTCTTTGATTTCTTGGAAATCTAAGAAGCAGACGATGGTTTCTAAATCCTCATCCAAGGTAGAGTATCGCAGCATGGGTTCGGTTGTTTATGAGCTTTTGTGGATTTTTTATGTTCTGCGAGATTTTCAGATTCTAGTTACTCTACTTATTCCATTAAAATGTGATAATCAAATAGCATTACACATTGCTGCTAATCCGGTGTTCCATGAACGAACTAAGCACTTGGATATTGATTGTCATATAGTTCACGAGTAGCTGAAAAAGGATTTTCTTTTGTTATACCACACGTCTTCCTTTATGCAGATTGCAGATATTTTCACTAAATCTCTTCCAGCTCCTGTGTTCACCAAATTTATCGTCAAGTTAGGCTTGTTTGACTTCTTACAAGCTCCAACTTGAGGGGGGATGATGAATTATTTATTAACGGTTTTCTAGTTGGAGTTAGTACAATTTTTTTGGTTTTTAGCTATATAGCACATGTATATAATGATGTACATACAACATTTTCTAACTGATGAATACACGGAAAGTTCTCTCATTCTCTTCTTCTCTTCTTGCTTGGTAATTAAATTTGTTCAATATCATATATTTTAGCACTCAAATTGGAGGCATTCGTAGCTTTAAACATTTAATAGAAATATGATCATTTAGTAAAGCTACATTGCATTGAGCAATATTAAAAAAGAGAAGAATTTGGAACAAAATCTTCTTATCTGTTCTAACCTTTTTCTTTAAAAAACGACGTCATTTTATATCTGAAGGATCTGAACCTGAGGAATTAACATGTACAATACATGTTATTTGATATATTCTACGAACTCTCATGTCTTTTTATAAACATTTATAGTTTTAAAGAATGAGATTATTTTTTACTCTCTCTTACGTAAACTAACACTTTTCTCTCTTTATAATTGGATCGTTGACTTGAGTATCAAAGACAATAACGTGAGAATACCAGTTAGTGATCGGTTCATGTAGGTCTACCACATCGATCCTCATTGGAAGCCCCTGTACCTGGAATCAAGATTTACTATTACAGGCCCGCTTTCGAACTTTTAAATCCAAATTCATTGATGATAGACCTAAGTAAATTTATGATATATCACTGATGGGAAAAGAGACGTTCAAGGTAATGGAAATAACGATAGCACAATGTAGTGAATAAAATTAATTTATTCTATTAGAATAAAATTATGTGAAACAAATGTGCATATGCAAAAATAAATCATACATAAAAATATCAAAATTTTAACGTAAAAAACCTTAACTGATCCATCTTTGTTTTGCAGATGATCTTATTCTCTTCTCCAAAGCACATCCAGATTCTGTAAGTTACTAATGGACACTCTCAATGGGTTCTTTGAGATGTCAGGTCTTAAGGTGAATATGTACAAAAGTCATCTTGTTCTCTCTTCTACGGCAGAACCTTTCCAAGATATTATTTCCTCTTTGACTGGTATGGACAAAAAATCCCCTCCTCTGTAGTATCTGGGTTTTCCTATTTCCATCAAAAGGTTATCCTTTAATGATTGTCTACCTCTTATTGAAAATATTCAAAGGAGACTCGGCAAATAGACTAATAAATTTTTGTCCTTTGGTGGAAGATTTCAACTAATTAAGTTTATCTTATGTTCCCTCCATCTATAATGGAGTACTCATTTCCCCTTGTAAAAGAAATTGATCAAAATCGGGGAGAAGATTATGAGAGATTTTTTATGGGGTAAAGCAAATGGTGGTTTTGGCTTCCCTAAAGTCAAATGCATAGATTTGTGTAAACCAAAAGAGAAGGGGGTTTAGGAATCATTTCTGTAAGAGTTGCAAATAATGTCTTTTTTATTAAGGGACTTTGGAGGATGATTCAATACAAGCACTCATGATGAATGAAATGGCTATATAATTACTTTTTGAGAGGGAACAACAAATGGTCCCCCTCAACAAGATCTTCCTATTTTTGGTTCCTTAACCAGATTTTAAAAAAAAGGAATGAAGTAGCTAACGATGTTTACTGTAAAATTAGGAATGGACAGAATACTTTCTGATGGCACGACAATTGGACTGGTTCTGGCCCTCTTTCTTTAAACCCTAATGCAGTTTCTGCTTTTCCAAGGCTAGATCATAAAACTAAGGTGGCTGTTCTTATTAATCAAAATGACTGGCTACAATTTCCTGATGCAATCTAACATCTTAAACCATCTTATTTTCCTAATATTAACTCTCAGGATTGTTACCTGTGGCATGGGACTCCTATTGAGAGTTTCTCTAGCAAAACCTACAAGAAATGGGTTTATCACTCTGATCAAGATGATCCATGGGTTAAGGTTATCTGGTGTCATATTCTCAGACCAAGTACTGCTTTCCTTCTATGGCTAATAGTTAGGAACAGAGTAGCAACAATGGACATACTTCAATTTATCCAGAATTTGGATCAAATTTGCTCTCTATGTAAGAGAGGGATAGAAACTATGGACCATTTGTTCTTTATATGCCCTTTTTCCAGTGTTATTTAGAATAGGATCAGGAATTTTATCTCTTAGCATGGGTCTTCTAATTCACTCATCGAGATAGCTAAGTTTTTAGTTGAAGCACAAGCTTCCACTTCACTCTGGAAGAGGAAGGTGTTATATCTAGCCATATTAACTCAAGACATATGGAAAGAAAGAAACCAGCAAAAGTTCCAAAACAAGGAACGATCTGCATATTTAGTGTTACAATAAATTATTCAGAAGGGTAGAGAACAATATTTATGTTGGGAAATGGAACAGGATCAATCGAGACAAAGGAATGGGAATTAGCTCTTACTTGAGGAAGTCCGATATGGCATATTGCTGGACGAGCTCCTTAGCTCCTTCAAGCTCTCTACAAAAACATGGAAAGATGGTTAAAGTAGCCTTAGTAACATGAAGATTCATGGAGTGGGGATTGGCTTTTACCGGAATGGCGCTGACAATTTTTTAAGAAACCTAACCCTAATTTGGAACATTCCCAAAATGTTCTGAAGGCAAGTTAGATTCTTTTACTTCTTTGGAATGATACGAGAGCTTAATGTCATTTTACATAGCAATTTTATCACACAATATTATTCTCCTCTTTAGTTTCCAAGACGGTGCATGCAATGTGCCTTTTGAGTGTCTCTGTTGTAGTGTTTTTTAACCATATTGTAATTGGAGTGTTTGTTACTCTCTAATAGTCATAGTACTTTACTTTTTATTATAATTAATTTAATTTTAATTTCTCAAAAAAATATGAGAAATAAAATTGCATAAGCTAATCTAGAAAATAATTCACTATAAAATTAATGGTTACACTAAAATGAGTAGTCTATCAGTTCAAGAGTTTATAATAACAAATACTTACTAATGTGAGTGGTCGTTTCAATACTGTGATAATTTTTCTCCAATGCTATGATAGTTGCTATCTTGTATTGTTAATTTTAAAAACTTTTGCAAAAGATTCTCTCTCACACTAAAAGAGAAGATGAAAGCAAGCACTCACTAAAATAAAAATCATATGTACACCAAAACAAGAAAAAGAAGGAGAAAACTACCACATTAACCATACAAGATAGCCATACATAAGCACTAAAAGTGTGAGAAAAAGGTGAATGTATCCACACTCACTAACTACATTAGCTACAAATTTTGGACTAGGTGGGAAGAAGAAAAGTGATCTCCCAAACCTATATACAACTAAACCAAAGAAGAGAGAGAGAGGAATATGAATGGTCACAAATACACCAAAAAATGAAGAGTAAACACTTTTTTAATGAAGGTTATATCTCTCCAAATAAAATGCAAACAACTTAATCACATTTTTTAATTATAGTGAGCTCCCTTGAGGAGGACTTGCAATAAACTCCCCCTTTAGCTTGAGTGGAGGTCTCTGCTAATTGGGAATTAAATGATAAGAATCAAATTTTCTTCTCAAAAGAGACTTTGATATCATATCCAAATTACTATCTTCTATATGCACTTTTTCAAGTTCAAGCAACTTACAATTTAAACATCATGTATTTAATGATATTTGACATTAATATGTTTAGATCTATGATAAAAGGTATGATTCTTACTAAGATATACCACTCTGTCTATCACAAACCAAAATATAAATCTTTTGTGTAAAATCAAGTTTTTGAAGAATTTCTTCATCCAAAGCAACTCTTTACAATCTTCAATTACAATAATAAATTCAGCCTTGGTAGTAGACAATGCACATAGTTTTACAACTCAAATTGCTAAGTTAGAGCTCCCCTTGCAAATGTAATCATACAGTTTGAAGTTGACTTTCTTAAGTCAACATCCCCTGTCATGTCTGAATCAGTTACCTAAAAAGAACTGAACTTCCTACTCCAAAAAATAGTTTCAAACTAAAAGTTCCTCAAAAATATCTTATAATCCACTTTATAGCATTCCAATGCTCTTTAACAAGCTTGAGGAGAAAAATTAAATATATTGACTATGTGAGCAATATCAAACCTTGTGCATACCATTGCATACATCAAACTTCCTACAACAAATTTATAAGAAACATTTTGCATGTCTTCTTTCTCTTTCTCACTAGATAAAGATTGTTTAGTACTAAGCTTAAAGTGAGTAATAAGAGGTGTGCTTACCATTTCAGCTTTATTCATGCGAAATTATTGAAGTACTTTCTCCACGTACCTTTCTTGAGATAGTCACAATTTCTTTGCTTCTCTATCACAAATAATTTACATGTCAAAGAATTTGTCTTACTAGTTTTATATCCGTCATTACAAAAGCCTTATTTAGCTCCTTTCTTAACATGTCATTCCTAGAAGCAGACCAATGATCAATATGTCATCAGTAGAGAAATAAAATCATAAGTCATTGTCATAAAATTTCTAAACAAATACACAACGAACAAAGTAGTTTTCTTGTAAAATTGTTGGATCATTTCTAACTCAAACTTCTTGTACCAGTATCGCGGAGCTTGTTTCAAATCGTATAAGCTTTTCTTCAGGGTATAAATATAGTTCTTTACACTTTACCATAAAACCCTATAGTTGCTCTATATAAATCTCCTCCCAAAATCACCATTGAAAAAAGTGATTTTCACATCTAGCTTTTTATATCTCCATAGCATCTTCATAGCTCTCAAAGTTCTCCCCTATTAATGAGGAGCATATATTCATCTGATGAATAATGGGTTGATTGAATTCCTTATTTAGTAAACCTCCAAAATGGAACTACATGTTCATCAATAATCTTAAGAACAAAAACATCTACCTTTTTTGTAACATCACAATCAACACCTTCAATTTGATCATCATGAATATGATTGTGTAAATCATTATAATTGCCAAACTCAACTACATTAGGCATATATGTCTTTAAAGTTAGATCAAGATTAATTAAGTCAATAGAATCTTGAGACTTTTGACTTTTAAGCCTCATCATTATCTTCAATGGCCTGATCCTTAATGAAAATAACATCATGAATTCTAACAAGTTTCTTTTTAACTTGATCATATAATCTATAATCATATGGTCTCTTTTTATTTGCTTCATACCCTTTTTTCTGCTCCTTACTATTGGTTTTGTCTCTTTAAAGACCAAGTTTAGATCTAGTTAATGTAGTAAGTCTCTTACTATTAGATGTCTTCCCTCTTATTTCTATTACCATTTTTAGTTACAAACTTTAAAATTTACCCCCTAAATTTCTTTCTTTGCCACTTTTATCCTCATACTATGCCATTCTCTTTATCCCATACCAAACAAAACTCTTCTTTGGACTTATCTATTTTCCCTTTTTATGCTCCCTTCCCCTTTTGAACCAAAATAACCTCTTTACACTCTTCTGGTCCACCATCCCCTACCTCAGTCACCCTCCTTTTAATATGTGCTTCTCTGAGTTTGTACCCTATAACCCTCTTTAGATCAACCTTCTAATTCAACAACTCAGGCGAGTGTTCCTAATCCTTTCTTTTGAAGTTAGTCAAGGAAATTAAGGCTTAGTTACGAGTAGGTTATAGGGTAATCTATTAAGGTCATCTTGCATGACTTCCCTCTTACTAATTTTGAAGGTTCTCAATTATTGTTCCTCTTATAGATATCCTTAAGGAGGGAGCAAGTAGATGGAATGCAACTTTAGTTGGTTTTCTCAGAAAAAGACATGTTTTCCATTAATTTAAACTGGGATATGCACTACTGGAAAGCTATAGGACTAAAGGACCCTTTAAGGAAGAAAACCTCTTTCTTTTTAAATTCTCCTCCAAAGGAGTAGCATAAAAGGTCTTAGAAGATTTCCCTGATATTACTATAGAAGAATTGTATGCCAAGTCTTTTATAGTAAAGATGGGGAAGTTACTTATATGACAAGGTCCCCTTCCTGTATTCTCTTTAACTCCCACATCTGAAGAGAAACTAAAAAAAAAGAAGAGGTTTTCTTAATTTAAAAGAACATCTTGCAGACCACTCCCTTTCTAGTGTCTTTGAGCCAAGTTACTTATTGCTAGGAAAGGAGGTCTTTTTCCAATGAAAAAAACCTTTTAGTATAAAAGGTCATGATTTAGCTTCGTTATTCAAGATATCTATTCCAAGAGATACAATAGGGTGCCCTACAGATTTATCAGGAAGAAAATAGGTCAATGTTTCACTAAAACTCCCTCCTCAATATGTTTCTAGTTTACATATTGCTTAATTGAGGAGAGATTGGATCCTTTTCCTTCTCCCTAGTAGAGATTTCCTTCATTTGAGGGGGTCCTCAAGATTTGAGGAGAGAGGCAGAAATGTCAATAGGTCCAAGGCATGTTGCTCGTTATTAGGCCTTGCACTAATATTAGCCATAAAAGTTCATAAACAAGAAGCATAAGGAGGAAGAGAAAGAAAGCCTTAAATTTTAGTTACTATTAATAGTAACTTTTCCAAACAAGAGTAAAATCAAGAGAAGTATGATTAAAATACCCTTACTATAGGTGAAACTAAGGTCTCGACTAAGATTATAGGAGTAGAGAAGGAAGGAAGAAAAGGAGAAAAAGGCACTTGAGATGTTGAGAATGAAGGTGAAGTGAAGGATTGATGATAAAGTAGTAGCAATTACAATACTAGGAGGCCATAAAGTAGGTTGAACGTTACTGTAGAGAAGATGGAGAACATTGATGGTGAATGGTGTATTTAACATACTTTTGCTTTCTTTCCAATTATATATTTATATATAAGTATTTATTTGATTTTAATTGTATAGATTATTAATATTTGACTATTTTATTTATTTATTTATTTATAGTTTTTGTTACTTAGGGAAATTGGTATAATAAAACATTAATTTTTAATATTTTAATTGTCCTAAAGTGCATTTTGAGTATCAACATTTCCATTAGAATATAACTTGAACCCTAACATTTTGAAGTGTTCAACTTGAAACCTAATGTTTTTAAAACGTACAAAATATACCCCAAGTGAATAGAAAATTTTATTGATAAACTTCTCGTTAGTTAAATGCCACGTCGACACTAACGTGATATTATTTATTATTTTTTACAATTAAACAATTGGTCCATTTCCTAATGGCAAAGTGAGACTTCCTTTTTGAAATTTAAAAAATATTTAGATTTATTTATAGTATTCTCTCCCTCTCCTCCTTTTTACCGTCCCATCCTTGTTCTTCATTTTCCCTCTCATCTCTAACTTCTTATTCATCACTAGAACCATCTTCAAGATTTTTTCTTCCATACTTGCTCTCAAAGCCATCATCCTTAATTTTCACTATGTTATCATCCTTAACAACCTTCT
Source organism: Erythroxylum coriaceum (assembly GCA_026874005.2). Taxonomy (NCBI): domain Eukaryota; kingdom Viridiplantae; phylum Streptophyta; class Magnoliopsida; order Malpighiales; family Erythroxylaceae; genus Erythroxylum; species Erythroxylum coriaceum. The sequence goes on from JANQAP020000167.1 coordinate 1,940,977, forward strand.
AATTTAGTTTGACTTAACCATGGTTGCCCCAAATTGTTCCTTCTCCATAATTTAATGGTCCATAACAATTTTATTATACCATATTTACCCAGATTTCTTGCCATTTATATATCTACATTATTGAATCACATGTTTTTATGAATTTAACCTCTATTCATTATGTTATAATATTTGTTTATAATGTGTGCTTACTAGCATGCATAGTGTGGTATAAACAAGTTTTCAGGTTTCTTTTGTTTGATTGTTATATAGGTAACTATAAGTGACTTCAATTTGTACCTGCAACCTTATAGGCTTTATTAATTTTAATATTGATGCAACTATACATGGTTATTTCCAACCATTATTTATGTAAGAATTTCAAGTTTCCAGTGTGTCATTTTAAGAAGTGAAATTGTAAACATCCATCATGGCAATTTTTAGGTTGTAGCCCTTATAAAAATTCATCCTTATACCCACCATTAAGGTTTAGATATTATATCGCTTTCTAAGAATCACTAAAATAATCATTTTTTAGTCTTAACTATAGAAGAATCACAACATTATCATTTTTTGCTTCCTGTAAAAAAATTTTTAGCCCCATCATAAAGACCTGACCTTTAGTTCTTAGCATTCCGTCAACATCATGAGTTTAGATTATGAAAATATGGGAAGACTATGAATTGCAGAAATTGGAGTTCAATTGACATTTGGTAAACATAAATGAAAAACATAAATAAACCTTGATTGACTTGCCATTTTGAGATAAAAGAAAATACCATCTTGTGTACTGAACGCCATGTATTTGTAAGGTGGTTTGTGATAAACAAGAAGTTGGACATGAGAAGGAAAATGAAGAAGAAAGATAGGATAGTAGGAGGGATGAGGGGGAGTGAATATTATAAATAAATCTAAATATTTTTTATTTCAGAAAGTGAATCTCACTTTATCATATAGCAATGAGACACAATGCTTAAGTGTAAAAAATAATAAAACTTGCCACGTTAACATTAACGTAATATTTAACTGATAGAAAACTAATCATTTTAAAATTTTCATCTATTTAAGGTTTGTTTTGTATGTTTTGAAAATGTTACGGATCAAATTGAACACTTTAAAATATTAAAGTTCAAGTTGTATTTTGATGAAAATGTTAAGGTTTAAAATTAACTTTTTGCCTATCATAATTTATTGATATACTAATTTAAGATTAAAATTATTTTGATGTTACAAATAAAATGAAGTGATTTACACTTCTAACTTGTTAGTTGATACAACTTATTTGTTACAAAAACTTTGATATTAAAAACTGCCTTATTACAAATGAATATAAATATTTATTGGAAGATAATCAACTACTAGCATTTTGCCTTAAACTTTGAAGGCAACATTAAGCGCATTGGGCGAATTAAAGACACTATCGACGGATACAAATAGCATTAATGAGGAGCTCCAACTGCCAATCAATATTGGCAGTTGCACTTGAATACTATCACACAATAAATTAGAGAAACAACTTTAGGTTAGGAGCAGTGGAACAACAATGATGCAACATACTTTGACCTGATAACATCAATTCACACATATATTTATAATCATTCCACGTTCCCCCACCCTACTGTAAAGCTTCAAATCACCTGTACATAAAAAACTTGTGCCCACACAGGTTTTTTGGGTACAGGTGGTTTGAATGCCTATTGTAACCACATTATTGTACTAAACCATCTCTAAATAAGAAAGTACATTAACCCTCTTTAATTTATTCCGGGAATAATGACTAGACCTCCCCTATTCTTCCCACTATCACAGACTCGGAACAAGCAAATGCATAACCAGTCTTTCCAATTTCTTATTTGCTTCATTTATGTAGTTGCACCAGTATAACCCCTCAATAGAGAGGAGAACATGTCCTATTATTGCATCTTTTTAATGAATTGCTGAAAAGTAATATTATCATGTTAAAACATTTAAAAGAAGAGACGGTATTAAATGGTCTCCTATAGGTTAGTTATTATGAAAGCTAAAGACAAATGCCGTTGAAAAACCTTGCAGACTGGGAGTTGTCTGCCAATACTAGTGGGCATGCGGATGAACTTTTCAAGGTACTAATTTTGGAGTTGGGTCCAACTATAAAGGCCATTATTACACCTAGTTAGGATTGGTTTTCCATTTTCTCATGTTCCCTTTTGCCCTTGTTAACCTTATCTTATTCCTAATGTGATATGTATTTTTAAAGTCAATGCTATGATGAGAATTGGTTAATGCATAGCTAATTTGATAAGTAATCGAAAAAGGATATTGTCCTGTTGTCATTAAATTGTCACGATAAAATTTGTAAGTGATTGTAATTGTTTCTTCTAAATTTTGGGATTGTAAAGAAATTCCTAATTTTAGGCGAGTGTTAAATTTTATTTTTCTATAGGCTAAATTTCCATTCATAATTCTGATTACTTAATCTTTTAAGTCAGTCATCCTTTCATCAATTAATAGCCATTCTAATAGGGGAATCTATTCCTTCTTGAAAAGTAGAAAGATGTATATATCCAATTTTATGTCTTTTTTCTTCAGAAAGATTTTGTAATTGTTTATAAATTTGTTCTTGATCTATTAAATTTATGCGAATATGGCCATTACATTGGTTGATTCTAATAGGTGTTTCATGTACCACTTTTCCATAATAAATAATATTTTTGTAGTTGATTAAATTTTTAAATGGATGGTATGTAATATCTTGACCAGCTTTTAGATTTAATTGTGTTTTTGTGATTTTTTTTCTTTTCATATTAATGTATTAATATGAAAAATACCTGTAGATTCAGTTAGTTTTAGGGAATCTACATCTAAAATATTAATATTATTTTGAGTAGTCGAATTAGATTCTTGAATTATTTCAGCCATGATAGATTCTTTGATGCTCTGTAAGTTGATTATGACTATTATACAAATTATTAGTATATAAATTATAAAGATGAGTAGCAAGGTCTAATTTTTCTTGGATGGGAATTAAACCATTATTATTAATAAGAAACTGAGGATAGTTATATCATTTTTCATAATACTCTTTTTCTAATTTGTATTAAGCATTAAATAGAAATATGACATAAATAGATAGAGTAAATAGTTATAAATAGTGAATTTTATAATGTTCGTGAAACTGTATATATAGTTGTTTTAATTCTAATCGTTCATGATTATAGTTTTCGGTATTACTATTAATTATATCTTTAAACTTATGAAGAATAATTTCATGAGCATCTGTTTGTTTAAAATAATTATAAGTGTTGGTAAATGTAATAATAAGCTTTCTACTAAGTAAAATTTTTCGTTCTATATGGATTATGTTTAAATGAATATTTCTACAAATATTACAAATAGGCATTAAATTATGAATAAAATGATATAAAAATGAATAGAATTAGTGAAAAACTAAAAAAACAATTAAGCATACCTATTTTGCTCGTTGTCTCTTGAACGCCAACTTTTAGGCTTAGAAGAAGAAGAGCGAGACAAGACTAGGATAAATGAGTAGTTTATTTTTTCATATCGAGCTAAGCTTGTAGCTTACATTATATAGAAAAAGGAGGCTTACTAGCGTCCAAAATACAGAAAGCAAAAGGAAAAGAAAAAGAAAAAGTAGGAAAAGAAGATCTGAAGAATCTACTTTTGTTGGTGGCCGACAGAGGGCTTATATAATTGAAAGTAATGGCTGATATTCTACATTATTAAAGATTCCTCAATGATAATATCTTTGGAGGACCTGTCTTTTGCTTTTTCTTTTTGTGATGTTAAAGGGCAGTTTTGACATTGATGATGTGAATACTAATGTAGTTGTTAACAGAGAGCTTGCTTCCATTATTCTGATAGTTCACTGAATACTCCAGATAAAGTTGAAAATGTTACTTCAAATTGCTTTATTAGTTGGAATGATTCAGTAGAGATAGGTGTTTTGGATGCTGAGGTCATCAACATGTTGGCACCTTTATAGTTTACTTTGATTAAAGATTCTGGTGTAATCTTGAGACATTGTTGATAAATGCCCTCGATACAATGTAGATTGAACTGATTAATCAGATCCCAATCAAATTCATAATTAGGAGGGTCATCTAGTGGTAGGTACATACCATTACTGATTCCAATTTATACATATGCTATTCTTGATAGCTGTACTTCTGTGTGTTTGAGAGTGTCTGCTTTTTTGAAGATAGGATAGCTGCTAAAACTTTTATAAAAATTTCTCTTTCTTTGGCAAAACATTCCTTATAGTTTTTGACTGTAAGAACAAATCCAGCTAGAAATTCTAAAAGGGTGGTTAAATTGGTTAAATAAATAGTATATACTAACCCACTTTAGAAAAAGAGGTAAGTAGTGAGTGCATCAACTCCAGAGAATATAATAACTTTTGGTCATAGCGTCCACAATTTTGAGGATAGTATTGGAATATTTTTTGATCTTCTTTCCAATCATTGAGTGCTTGAAAGTAGTCATAGAAGATTTCAGAAGTAATTTTTCTCATTTCCTCCTTAAGAGCTTTAGTGGGTACTACATTTATTTTTCCATGTTGGCTGGTTTACCTAAGGTTTTCATTTTTGATTCAGAGGGCTGCTTTTCAAGAGCTTGTTTATAATGGGGTCCTAATGATGGTTCTTTGAATTCATCCAAGGCTTTTTCTACTTCAGTGCGGTTGTTATAGCTTCGATGGATAATAGAGGGTTTTTTGTTGATATGGGCAGCTGCTTTATTTCATTCATCATATATCCCAGCCATGGGTCCATTGAAGATGACATAAACTTTGGATTCTTTGAAATCATCTTTTTTCTAAGAGACAGGTGTAACTGTTTGGGTAATTTGTTGGGGAGTAATAGGTTGAATAGTTGGTAGTGCAGTTGATGATTGGCTGGTAGATAATTGTTGTTTTTCAAGGAGGGTAATGGTTGCTTTAATTTGGTTAATTTCTTTAGTCGCACTTCCCACTTGTTGTTGTAGTGCTGGTAATTTGGTTTCCTTTTGATTGAGTGTCTCCTTCAGACTGAGAATAGCAGTTTCTATTCTCTGGTTAATGTATCTGCAAGACTATTAGCAAAAGATTTGATATAATATATTTGAAAATTATATTGATTTAATTCTAATTGCCATCGAATTAAGTGCCCTTGATTATAATATTATATTTAGTAAATCAACATAAATACTTACAATCAGTCTAAATAATGAATTCGACAGGTAATAAATCTACTTTCCATTTTCTTAATGTTTTAATACATGCTAATGTTTCCTTTTCATGAATAGGATATTTCCTTTCAGTGGGATTAAAGGTCCTATTGATATATTTACATAAAAGATAATTCCTTGATTTGGGTAGTTATGCCAAAAGGCAGCCAACCCATGTGTCTATACTTGCATCAATTTGTACCAGTAAGTTATCTTCATTAGTATAATTATACAATGCTGGTAATTGTTTACAAAGAGACTTTAATAAACATACTATTTTTGGTATCTTCTTCGGTCCATGTCCATTGAGTTTTTGTACTACATTTAAGTTGTAATTGTTTTCGTTCTTTTGCTAAATCTTTTTGAAATCCTTGATCAGAAATATAATTCAGTAATCCTAGGAATTTTTGAACTTCAGTTACGTTTTTTAAAGTATCAAGAAATTAGTATAATTTTTCAAGAACGTTAGGTTACAGTTTTAAGAATCCATTATGAAATTCTATTCCTAAATATTCTATATTTTGTTGTGCTAATTTAATTTTCTTTTTGTTTAAAATTAGTCCTTTTTGTTTACATCTAGTGAGAACTTCTTTTACTTTTTGTAAATGGTCGTCTTTATCTTTATTTGAAAATATAATAATATCATTAATATAGGCTAATGTGAACTCTTCTAATCCTTCTAAATTATTATCCATAAATCGTTGATAAATACTAAGGCATGTTTTAATCCAAAAGATAATACGTTCCATTGGTAATGTTTTTTAGGTGGACATGTGAAAGCAGTTAATGATTTAGTATTTTCATATAATCTTAATTGTCAGTAACCTGATTTTGCATCAAGTGTAGTAAACCAATGATGTCCTTTTAATCTACTTAAAATATAATCTTTTCAAGGTAATTTATATGCATCACTTATTATAACTTTATTTAATTCTTTATAATTAATTATCATTCTTCATTTTCTATGTTTTTGTTCAGAATGATTATTTTCATAGAAAGCAGGAGCTGAATGTTTACTAGTGCTTGGTGTTATTAATTGTTTTTGTAATAATTCGGAACATTCAGTAATAAATTCTTGTACATCCTGTTAGGTATAAGTAATATTATTTTTAATATTAATTTCTTGTCTTGGGTTTTTAAACTTTACTTCAATTAATTGTTTAATGGTGTTTTTGTTATGATCTAATAGATTTTCACTACATACTTGTTCTATTAAGGTCTCTATTTCTGTTTCTAAAGTAAGATTATTAAGAAGATAAAATTGTAAGTAATTTAATTTTTCTATTATAGTTTTTAATTTTTTATAATAAGTGGTATGATATATATGTATTTTGAGAATTATAGATTTTTGATTTAAAGATTTTATTATGGGTTTTTTAAAGTTATATAGTGCAAATATTGGCAAAAAGGGTTATATAATTTTAGGAAATTATTTCCTAAGATTAGTGGTAGTTTTGATTCTTGTTGATATATTGAAGGGATAATAAAAGTTTAATTTTCAATAATGATATTATTATAATAACTTGCATACCAAATATATTTAATACTTTCATCTGCTATTCTAATTTGTAAAGGTTTATTTAATTTTTTCCAATTTGATAATAGAGATTTAGAGGCGATACAAATAGTTACACCGGTATCTATATAAGCATTAACTTTTTTATTCTAAATGATCACTTGAATAAAAATTGTATTCGAATTCAGTTGTTGATGCTAAAGTTTGGAGTTCATAACATATAATGAAGAAATTGTTGAATATGTTTCATATTCAGATTCTATAGTTTCTAAATTATTTTTAAATGCTGAAGTTAAAATATTGATAATTTCTTTATATTTATTATGATTCCTTTTTGGACATTGATTTGCATAATGTCCTTCTTCTTTACACAACCAACATTTACATATTTTCTTATTTTGAGGACAATATTTTTTCTTTGGTTTGATTTGTCTATATGGTTTTTTTCTAAAGAATCTTTTATAAGGTTTAGCTAGGAATTTCTGATACTTTTTGTGAGATATTTTTGCCATTTATATTTGTTATATTTAGGTTTTCTATATTTATGTTTTCTATGTTTTTGATAGATAAAAGATTCACATTCATATTGTTGAGGTACTTCTACATATTTAGAACAACATAGTTTAATATCATTATGTTTTAATGATTTATGTAATTTTTGCTTCTAAACATTTTTGTTATAATACTTCTTTTAGTATTGAAATAGCACCACCTAAATTGTAAGCAACTAGATTATTATGTTGTTTTTGTAGGAATAAATCTTCAACTATTTTATTTATTGGATAAGGTAATTTTTTAATAAATATTTGTATATACATTTCTTGTTCTGTACGAGTTAATTTGTAATAATATTTTTTAAATTCATAAATATATTCTTCTAAATAACATATATCTCATATTCTTATATTATTTAAATGCATAGAGCATTTTTTATTTCTTCATTTTAAATTTCTTGTTTATATGAAGTTATATCTTTGCCTATAAATTCTTTATAAATTCCATTTGTAACAACATAAAAGGCTTTTATTGGTTCAATAGCATTGAGGAATTCAGTGGTATTTTTTATTCTTATTCTTTATCTAGTAAAAAGTTTAATACTATACTAGTAGTTTTATCGTTGATAAAAATCCATAAAGTACTAATATTTGTTATTCTTTCAAAAGGTTTCTCTAATTAGATAACTAAAGCTAATCTATTAGACCATTCAAGTAATAACTTCTTTGGTGACAAAACACAATCTAAATTAAGAATTCCATCTGGTCCTAATGTTATATGTTTTGATGTATATTCAGTACGGAATTTTCGTATTTTATGATCTTTTCTATAATATCCAAAATGATTTAATTCATCATGTTCTATTGGTTTATAATTCCATTGATAACTAGTTTTATGCTCTCTTTTGCATTTTTCTCCACTTTGACTTGTTTCAGGTTGTTCTTCTGATTTTTGTTGTTGTTGTTGATTGTTATAGATTTCTTGTTGATCTGAATCATGACCATATATTATTTCATCTTGATCAGTAATAGGGTTGATAATTTCATAAATGTTTAACTGGTTTTCTTTATTTAAAGTTAACGTTTTTACTAATTGGGTAATCTCTTACAATTGATCTTTAATATCTTGTTCTATATTTTCTATGGTTTAACTAAAGTTAAAGGAGATGAGCTAGAAGGCTCTGATATCAATTTTTGCTCTCTTATCAATTTTTCTGGTATTATTTCAAAATTTTCATCTATTGAGAATATTAGTTTTATTAATTTTTAATAATAATTTATCAAAGAATCTAATTTTTTATTAATTTAAGATATTTGAGTATTTTGATTTAATAATTGTATTGTTATTTTTAATTGATTTTCATTCTAAAATTGTTTATTTAATATTTCAGATAATTGTTTAGTGATACTCATAATGTATTTTGAAGATGATATTTTAATTCTTGAAGTTGATTTTTAATATTACTTAATTCATGAACTAGTTGATCTTCTGAATGTGTAAATATTCTAGGCTCAGTAAATCTAATGGGTTTTTCTAGTTTTGTAGAATATGATCTTAGAAGTTTAGATTCTTATTTAGGTGTGTCTTATTTTCACTTAAAGATAAACAAGGTCTTTCATGAGAACTTAATATTTTTATAGGATAATTAATATTAGGTAATTCTCTTAAACTAGTTCTGAGATTTATTCCTACTTTAGCTATATCATTAAATAATTGATCTATATAAATGCAATTTGTATTTTTAAAGTCAATATTATGATGAGAATTGGTCAATGCATAGCAAATTGAATAAGTAATGGAAAAATGATATTGTCCTGTTGTCGATAAAATTTATAAGTAATTGTAATTGTTTCGTCTAAATTTTGGGAATATAAAGGAATTCTTAATTTTAGGAGAGTGTTAAATTTTATTTTTCTATAAGCTTAATTTTCATTCATAATTCCAATTATTTGAAATTCTTAATTTTAGGGGAGTGTTAAAATATATTTTTCCATAAGCTAAATTTTCATTCATAATTCCAATTATTTGATCTTTTAAGTCAATCATCCTTTTTTTTTTTTAAATTTTCATTGATTTCTATCATCATTGTATATCCCTCATATCCGTTTCACAAGTTATTGACCTTTTCCAATCGCTTAAATCCTTTAATTTTCTTTTGTGCATTTAAGGGCATACCCTCTCCAAGACTCCTTCATTTTATATATTAATTAAATTACGCCTAAAGCAGGATAAATCCAGTAAAAGACGAGTGTCGTAGGTCGTAGCTCTAAGGTACTAGACGTGAAATTGTTTTTGTTTTCTCAGAAACTTTGCTTTTAGCTTTCGCACTCGCACTTGCCAAATTGGGAAATTGGCTTAAATTATGGAATACTTTTTTTTTCTTCTACATATTCTATAGAGTAAACATTTGTGTTCGTATTTTAAATTTTAATATTTTAAAAAACATAAATTAAAATATCCATTGAGTCGAATTTATGTTAAACCAATCACATGTAAAAATGCACATAATTAAAAAAAATATTTAAAATAACCTAAATAATATAAGATATACAATCTTCAAAGCTATTGTTTCCAAAAAAAACATTTTCAATTCTATCTTATGTTTCTAATGTAATATTATAAAATATATTTACTTAATCAATCAATATAGATCAAAAGACAAAAGCATATCTCATTTTTATGTTAATAAAAC
>JANQAP020000167.1:1950963-1961407 GCA_026874005.2 Erythroxylum coriaceum
ATTATAAAATATATTTACTTAATCAATCAATATAGATCAAAAGACAAAAGCATATCTCATTTTTATGTTAATAAAACGTTTTTACCTCTACTTTAGAATGGCAAAAGCTTTAAAGATTAGAAAGAATTAATCATCCTTTTCTTTTGTTCATAAAAAAAAATTGAATTTAAGTAATGTCTTGAACAGGGAATTCATTTATATACTTTAACTTGCAGAACTGATATGTAAAACATACATTTCGAACATCTATTTGAAAGTTTAGTTTAAAAATGGGATTGAGTAACATATATACTAGGATTAAGATTGAGTGAGCTTGCTGTTTACATTTGGCAAACCTTTGACGCAAGGTAATAATCTCAAATCTTAATTTGAATTTACGCCAGCACCCGATCCGCCTTCCATTGTGGCTATCTCAATCGTCCATATAAATAATAGCATCACTGATATGGGAAACATCGAACAGGAGTATGAGATATTCGACAACGTCCCTGGGCACCCTAACCCTCCACCCCACTCTTGTCTTGAGACAAAAAGAAAATAATTTAAACAGCAAAAATGAAATAAAAGACACGTCAGCAAGATAGCGACAATAGAATGAGGGGACTCGAATTCAAAAAATTGGAGCGTATTGATTGACCAATTTCAAATTAAAAGGAAAAACATACATTCACGATTTTCAAAATTATTATTAACTTATTTGGGGTCCCAATTCCCAAAAGCTGAAAAGTTTAGGCTATTATTTAGGGCTTCCAAATGCAAATCTCCTTTACACACTTTCACTTTTCAGTTGCATGACCCACACATTCACATGCCACGCCCACACCCTCTTCTTCTTATTTCTTTCTTTTCTTTCTTATTGATATCTCAAGGTTACCAAGGACGATTTGATTTGACAAATCATTCCTCAAATTTCCTAATTGTTCGCCGGGAGTTTTGCTTTTGCTTTCCGGCTGTAGTTGTAATAATTGCGGTCTTTACTTGTAATAATGATACTGATGTGGGGTTAGATTACACTTATTAAATCAATCTCTTGTCCAGATTAGTAAAGCATAAAATAACCAATTCTACAAATCAAAATTCGACGAAAATATATTAATTAAATTATAAATATCTCACATAGTAACACTCGACTCATTCATTTACTTTTGTCTCATTGAATGCTTAACCAAAACATGAAAGTGAAATATCAACTCAATTGCTTTTGTGATGGTCCGGGTCCCTTCATTCCATACAATACCACCATCCAATTTCCTCCATACTTCCAGTTTTCCACTCCTCTTCATTATAAGATTGTGTAGAAAACAAGAAATGGAAGAAACTGCCTCTCTATCATCTGCAAACTTTTAGTCAGTAGTAGTTGGTCATGTTTGCTAAGCCACTGACATTCCCCAGATCTTTTCAGACCCATCTTCCTTTCTTTATTACGTTTCTCTGCATCCTTAAATCATGAACTCCATCTTTCTTTTCGCATTTATAACTTCCCCACTCTAAGGTGTACTTGATCTGCTTCTTTGTTTTCTATCTTACAATGTCTGCTTACGACCTGGATTCATTGATATTGGTGAGATTTGTTTTTTCTCAACTAGTTAATATAACTTTTTGGCGTTTTTTCTTTGATGGGTCATATTCCCATGGAAATTTTCTTCTGGGTAGTCACCTTGGTGAACCTTGCTCGTCCGTTATATTCTGTAGTATTTGCGTTTTCTATTTGTGGGTTCGTGTCTTGTTTCTAATGATCGTTTTTTAGTATTGTTTCACAGTGGATTGTACTGTTTCATTGTTCAGGCAATGTGTTTCTGGTAATTTCATAGTTTTGTTTTGCCTAAAAAGCTCTGTTCTTAGGGCTACAGTTACTGCATCTCCTCTATTGCTGTCTCTTAGCTTTACCACTTACCTCTATCTCTTGTTGTTACTTTGGTCCTTAAAAGGTTTCTCTTTTGTTGTTGTTGTTGGTGGTGATGGTGCTGCTGTTGCTGTTGCTGTCACTGTTGTTGTTGGGGTTGGAAGTTTATTGGGTGAATTTGAAGCAAAGTTGATAAGAATTATCTTTTTGTTTAATGTCCTGAGGTTGTTAAGAAAGCATTTGCAGTTCGTATATTAAATAGAGAGCTGTACATGTCATAGTATTAGCACATCCCATAAATTCCTCTCGGTATTGAAGTTTATGCTTTCATTGGATTTTCTAATACGTCGTTGTATTTGTTATTTGATATCGATAGTATCTAAATTATGTGCAGATAAATCCTTCCTGATGAGATAGTCTATTCATCAACCTCTGGGCTTTGCGATGGAAAAGAGAAAATGGTTGTGGAAGAGGAGGTCCTCAGAGAGGAGCCCGGGTGAAACAGAAAGTTCAGGGTCATTATCTTCACATTCTGAGAGATTTTCTGATGATCAGGTAGGTTGCTAATCATGTAAGAGCTAATGTTTTCTTTAAAGATATTATAGTGTTCTCACATATTGTTCTTTAACTCAGTTATGGTAGGGATGCACTGCTTCATGTTTTCTCCCTTGCAAAATTGTACCTTCCAATGTTAATTATTTAACTCTTTTTATAACCACCACTTACGAAAACTACTACACAGGACAGCTGGCTAATTTTATTTTTTTGGATATTTTAGTTTGTCCTTCTTCTGTAATACCTGTCAGTTTTTCTGTTGATGATTCGCGTTCTGGTCAATGTCTTGGCCCTCTCACCGCAATTCTATGGCATATGTTGAGATTGAAGTTCGATATATGTCTAAGGATTTGAAGTTGTATACTTCCAAGTGCAAGTTTTGAGAGGTTTGCAGAAAGGCTGGAATAACGGATGAGCCTTTCATTGCAAAAGTATAGGAATCAATATTTGTTTTGCTTTGTGACAATTGCATAAGCAGATGCATTTGTTCCTAGGACTTGCTGGAAGTTAACATAAGAGTTCTTGTTTTCATTATGATCCAAGTCTGAATGCATGCGAGGATTAAGCTAGATGGTAAATGTGGATTTGTGCATAAAAATTGTATCCTATGCTTTTGCTTAAGCACCTATATGGTTATAAACCCTTTTATGTATTTTGGTCTAAAGAATAAGCCCTTCATGACAGCAGAGGAAAACACTTGGGAAAGGTTATGAATATTCTAGAGTTTCATAAAGCACAAAATGTCGATGATGTCATCTACAGGTGTCAAACCATTGCAACCAAAATAAACACAATTAAGAGAAGCAGTAACATATCTTCTTATGTTTTGGATGGTAGATGCAAATGCTGCAATCTATGCAACTAGGAAGACTACTTTTTAGATTTGTCAATTACAAACTTGGCTGATGTATCCATTTTTGGAACGTGGACAATATAGATTAATCAGTAGTTTCAGTGTTCACCTGTCTAGTTGGATACATGCAATTAGTAGATTTATGTTGTCACCATGTTCTTGGTATCAATTCAAAAGATCCCTGTTTGTTGCATTTTTGTTTTGGGCACCTGAGGTTGATTTAGCAAGCTCCTCAATTAGATGCATTCTTTAATATTAATCATAGACTTTTGCTCCAATTCTTATGCTGATGTCGATCATGTTCTCATCATTGCAGCAGGATGCCTTGAAGACATCTCAAACTGATGATGCTCAATCACCAGACGTGACATCCAAAACTGTAGCTAGCGATGACGATGCTATGGACAGCATTAAAATTTTGACTGAGAAGTTATCAGCTGCTCTTAAGAATGTCAGTGCCAAAGATGATCTGGTAAAACAACATACAAAAGTGGCGGAGGAAGCTGTCGCAGGTATTTAAAGATAGGTGCCAGTTATCAGGGTCACTTAATGGCAAATAAGTTTCAAATTTTTTAGAAAAAATAATAGTTTCACAACCATGTACTTTGAGAAATTGCAACTGTTGAAATCTTCACAACCATGCTTATGTGTTCTATCCAAAACTGATGATATTTTTCACTACATGTGACAGTTTATATTTTACTATATAATTTTGTTGTTCTCTCGATATAAATTTTAGGATGGGAAAAGGCTGAAAATGAAGTAGTGGCTCTTAAAAACCAACTCGAATCTGCAATTCATCAGAAATCTGCTCTGGAAAATCGGGTGAGCCATCTGGATGGAGCCCTCAAGGAATGTGTTAGGCAACTGAGGCAAGCAAGAGATGAGCAGGAAGAAAAGATCCTTGAATCCATGGTGAATATAAAATATGAGGTAGGAATTTACAAAATCTGAATTTGAGAGCCAGTTATTTTGGCCTCAAGATCAAAACAAGAAATTAACTCTGAATGTCCTGCTCAGATTGATCCTGTTCTCCAGCAGAAGCTTGAATATTTGGAAGAAGAGAACAAATCCTTGAAAGCGGAGCTCCTGTCACGATTTGAAGAGTTAGAAGTTAGGACTATTGAAAGAGACTTGAGTACCCAAACAGCTGAAACAGCCAGCAAGCAACACTTGGAGAGTATAAAGAAGGTGGCCAAGCTTGAGGCAGAATGTCGGAGGCTTAAATCTATAGTTTGTAAATCTTCCTCAATTAATGATCACAAAAATTCTGCTGCCTCCTCAATATATGTTGAGTCTCTGACTGACAGTCAATCAGACAGTGGAGAGAGGCTTAATGCGCTAGAGCCGGACCCCCACAAAATAAGTTGCTCAGAGCCATACAAGTCTGAGCCAAGTTGCTCAAATTCGTGGGCATCTGCATTGATTGTTGAGCTCGATCAATTTAAGAATGATAAAACTGTCAACAAAAACGTCCCAGCATCATCCACTGAGATTGATCTCATGGATGATTTCCTTGAAATGGAGCAACTTGCAGCATTGCCTGATACTGAAAATATGGACCATCAATCTGAACATGTCGATGCCAAACAGCCAATTGATGCAGAAAGGTCATTGAGAGAGGAGGTTGAAGTTATGATTCATAGGACAGCTGAACTGGAAGAGAGGCTACGGAAAACAGAAGATGAAAAGGTTGAGTTGGAAGAGAATTTAGAGAACATGAGAGTAGTGCAAGCTGAACTAGAAGAAAACCTACAGATGATTACAAGAGAAAAGGTTGAATTAGAAGAGAAGTTAGAGAACATTCAAGTGGAAAAGGCTGAATTAGAAATGGATTTAACAAAAAGTCTGAACAAAAATGAAATTCAGCTGAGGGAGGCGCAACTGAGGTTGGAAGAGCTGCAAGGAGAGCTATCCTTGTCAAAGGAATCAAGTCAGAAACTTGAATCCCAATTAGTTAGTTTGGAAGCAGAGGCTAGGACCATGTCTGCAAAAGTTCTCTCATTAGAAGCAGAGATTGAAAGGGAGAAGTTTCTGTCAGCAGGAATTGCAGCAAAGTGTCAACAACTAGAGGAAGAGCTTTCAAAAAGAAAACAAGAAGTGGAGATGGAAAAAACTGCAAATGCAAACACTGAACCAAAGATTAAGCAGGTTGCTATTCTTTCCTTGAATAATTGGTTACTTTTCCTACTATCCACCTTCTCTGTTGTGCATTTGTGAAATGGTATGTTAAGCTCAGGCCTTTTAACTCCGCTGGTTACTAAATGTATGTACCCATGGCAGGAGGACCTGGCTGTTGCTGCTGGAAAACTTGCAGAGTGCCAGAAAACAATAGCATCACTTGGTCAACAACTGAAGTCACTTGCAACCCTGGAGGACTTCTTCAGTGATGCTTCAAGCCTACCAGAGTTTTGTACAGGAGGATCACGGATGCATAGAGTTAGCGGAGAACCATGGAGGTTACACTCTAATGAGACGTTTTCACCTAAAGGAGAATCTGGTTCTTCAATGACTGCCAGCGAGATTGGTCCTTTACTGGATGAAAAGGAAGGAAAATCAACTCCATCATCATCATCTTTGTCAGCTTCATTGGTCGTATCCACAAATAATGTTCATGCTGAGAAGAACCAAAATGGGTTTGCCAAATTTTTCTCTCGAAGTAAAAACGGCATACAGCTAGAAATTTAGCAATGATGCAGTGCACGAGGAAACGAGAGGACATTAACAATGTCTTGATTGTAAAATTAACAGTTCATCACACCATCACCTGTTGATTAAACTCCATTTAATCAGCGGATTAAATTTTCTTTGATTTTATGATTCATTATTGGTGGTGTAGGTTTTAGAAACACTACAATCTGGCAGACTTTAATGTTTAAACCCTTTCATCAATTTATGCATTGCAATGGATATAATTCTGCGTCTTCAAGATCAGTTACTTTATCAGTTGTATTATAGCAATATCATTATGATATAAAGATCTTCCTCTACCCAACAGATGGGCACTGGCTAGCTTGTTGGATTTCATATCCAGGGCATTACAGTTGGAGAGAAATTCCAGGGCTTTATAATGTTTAGTCAACTTCTGACCGAAGTAGTAGATAACTAGATATCGTTTATTTTTCTAACATATTATAGATAAGGTGGGTAAACTTTGGCAATAAGAATTGGAAACATCAAATCAGACTACTACTTGAAGAGAGCATTATTTTGAGGGAATTGGGATTGGGCACGTGGTTAGAGAAGGCTCCCTAAAAATATTTTAGTTATATGAGTTCTCCAAAATTTTTTGGTCGTAAAAAAAATTGATACCCGATTAAATTATGACAAAAAACAGTGTTAAGCTAGAAGAGGGAATAATCTATATTTTGAATATAATAAGATACTTATTATCAATATTTATTTCTAGCAAATTAAAAAAAATAAAATCAAATTATTCATGTAGATAAAATGCTTAATCTAAAAAATATACTTTGTATCGGAATCGATTATCAACTGACTTATGAAGCAAAAAAGAAGATTAAAGATTTTTCATTTTGTAAACTCAATATAATGTTTCGTATTCCCTTAATTAAAGATTTTTCATTTTGTAAACTCAATATAATGTTTCGTATTCCCTTAATTTTCATTGTAGTGCTTTAAGGGTTCTTTATGTATAAACCTCTTGTTACCTTTTTTTGTTTCAATAATATATTTGTGAGAGTTGTTAAGCATTCCAAGTATTCATGGTGAATTGATTAAACTGCACAAATAAGTCTTATTAAGCTTAACTGAGGGTCTATTTCTTGTATTTAAGTGATTCATGAAGGTTTGCAGTTATCCTTCACCCGAAAAAATGGTAAAAGGATTTCTCTTTACCTGGAGCAAAGAAAGATTCTTATAAGAAGGTTTCTCTTCACCTAGTTCAAAGAAGAGCTTTCTGAAATCCTAATTGAGTCTTATGAAGTGAGCATAGGTAAGGTTTGTTTTTCAAACCATTATAAAATTAATTTGCAATCTCTTTTATTAATTTTCATTCTCATTTCTCTACATTTTTACATTATTTTGTGCTTGCGTGATTGCACTTGACTACATTTTCATTCTATATTATCATTACATTAAAATTTGATAAAATTGCATTTTTAAGTGGGGAAAGTTTTTAAAATTCACTAATGCCTAATTTACCCTCTCTTAGATGTTATTAGGGACTAACAAGTAGTGTTAAATATATAGATTTTAAATAAATTTTAAGTAAAGATCGTTTTGTCACAATTTTTATCACCTTTTAGCCAAAAGGTCCAAGATATTAATAATGCTTTATTTTTCAATAAAAATAATTACTAGTTTTGAAGAAATAGAGTTAAACTACTTTTTATAATCGAAGATTTTAATTTGTGAGTAACTGTAGAAAAGAGTGAGTGGAATATGAATGAAAATTAACTCATTTCTTTAAATAGTAAGGCAATATATATTTTGGATTCCAAAATAGATAGAAATATGTGCTTCAATGTATAAAAATGTTCATTATACTTATGTATACTTGATCATACATATGGTAATGATTTTTATAATATTAATATTACTTATGATGACCTTGATGAGAATCTTCATGACAGTAAAGAATGGACTTAGAAGAATGAGAGGAAGGATCAAAGGAAGAGGAGACCACTAAAGGTCACATAAGATAATACACGATATTTTGAAAGTAAGCATTTAGAAGGAGAATTGGTTTTCATATGCTTTATAACTCATGATTACAATGAGGCAGCCTCTAGCTTAAATTTTGTTATAGTAATACTGATATTGAATTGTGTTATTGACATGTGTTTAATTGATTATATATTTATTCCATAACATTTAGCGATTAATGATATGAAATGCTTAAGACATTCACGTTAGTTCATAATTATATAGTTTTAGGTACAATTTGGAAGCGAAAGATCTAAAGGGAGTCGAAAGCACTATACTTGAGCCGTCTTCTTGAGAATCACACTCACTTGTCTTAATGGAGCAAGAAGAAGAAGGATTAGAGTAAGAGAAGACAAGAAAATGACAAAAAGAATTGAACAAGGAAATTGTCAAGCCATGAGATAAGCCTCACGACCATGAAAAATTAGTGATGGCCATGAGACTCATGTCATGCCCATGCAAGGTGGCTCATGGGCGTGACACCACCACTTACGCCTGTGAGAAATGGCAAGCTCACCCAACCCTAGTTTTTAATATAAAAACATCATTTTGTGATGGCAGAAATATGTTTCGTTCAGAGTTTTCATTTTGGGTGTGAGCTCTCGGTTTTAAAGAACGCAAAGGGCAAAACTCCATTCCTTTGGAGACTCATAGAGGGCTGAGCTTCCCAACACTGGTTCAGAGGTGATATTAATGCCAAAGAACTCGGTTAAGTATATCTTTCATTTTTCTCTTAGGGATTGATTATGTTATCCTATGGCTATAAATTTGGGTTTTCATGTATGAATGATCTTTCTTCTAGTTATTGTTATATTGTTTATGTATGAACCTATTGCTAGAATTTCAATATAATTTGTAATTGTTATGTTGAGATTCATTTGTGGCAACTAATGATTTTGAATCATTAGGGATAATATAACTTAGGTTACATAACCCAAGCTTGTGTGGTTGTTGCCTTGATTAATCTGTTTTCCTAATTTGTAATACGACTATCTAATTAAATCTAGAGAGTTTATTCTAGGTTGTTCGATAGCTAGGTTTAATTAACAAGCTCTTCTTAATTAAAAATGACCTAAGGAAAAACTGGGGTTAACAAAGCTTATTATTAACCTACAATTAATAGTTACTAGGACAGGCATGAGAATAAAAATTCAATGAAGTATGTTTGATTGTGTGTAGGCCGAGATTGAACGAATAACTGGGTCCCTAACGCATTCATGACTTTTCATCATTTTTGAATGTTTTCTTTAATTTGTTTTAATTAGTTTAGTTTCATTTTATTTTATTATTTGAATCCAAACCAAACCCCTCACAACCTAAACACCAATTCTTTTCATTATGAAAGCTAATTGAACACTCTTTGTGGGATCGACCTAGACTCACCACTATTATAGTTATAGGTGTAGTTATTTTGAGTAGTGTTATGACGTGATACGTTAGCTATAATGGATTAGTTACAAGTCTTGAGATCACAAGTATAAAACTGAAGAAACTATCTTCAAATTCAAAAAGGTTTAAAAGCATTTAGATACATGTATAAGTTAAATCGAAAAGTTGAAGAGTGAATTTCACGTCAAAGCAGCTAATAGTGTGACCATTGTTGAAAATCATAACTTATGTATATTAAAGTATGAGCATGTAACATTGGAAAAGGTGGTAAATGCTCATAGGACTCTTTGTCTAAATTCATTAAGATTAGTGAGAAGAAAGAGAGCATGTTAGGAGGCCAAAAGAGCTCCAGTGCTCGGCATGGGATTGGAAACTGATAAGTTTAAATTGCATCGTGTTTTAGGGAATAGTTTGATATATGTTTAGCCTTTAATTCAATCACTTGGTATGTGTTTAGGTTAAAATTGTGTTAGTTTGTGAGTTATTTGTGTTTTAAGTGTTTTATAGGTTAATACAAGTCTTTGAGTTTAAATATTATATTTTTGAAGTACCTTGATGTGTTTGCTAGTGTTTCAGGGTCAATATCGAAGAGTGGAGGAGTTTCGGAGGGAATCCAAGTTGTAACACAGGCCCACAATCGTTGTAAAAGTTCCATGTTTGGTCTACGATCATAGCCTGCATGCCACGATCGTGACAGAAGCTTAAGAAATGACCCACGATCATGGCCTACATGTCACGATCGTGACAGAAGGCTCAGATGTGAGCCACGATCGTGGCCTGCTTCAAGCAGACACGTAGATGCTCATGAACTTCATGTTTCGAGTGATTTTTTGGACCTTTCAGACCCCGAAAAATCTTAGGATTATCTAAAACATAAAAGAGTATAAAAAGAACATAAAGAGGCAAAGAAAGAGAGCTTCAGTGCAGCCACTGTTGAAAACCCTAAAGAAAGAAAGAGGAAGAGGAAGAGAAGAGGAAGAAGGAGGAAGAAGAAGTGGTCTCGACGTGCTTCCTGGATTAGGAGGTTTTCCTATGTTGCTACCTTCCTAGATCGTCCATTCTAAGTGTCTATTTCCTTTTTGTTTCAATTTTATTCATGTATAAAGTTGGGATGGAGTGTATGATGATAGATAGTA